>UYWX01000329.1:0-18305 GCA_900622495.1 Hydatigera taeniaeformis
GTTTAAACCATAGTTCCGAACTTTACACGTTGGGTCGCAAATATCTACCTGGTTCATTTTTTCCCACTTGTCATGGTAACATTTTCCAGAGTCTGGAACCGCTATGGCAGAAGTACTAAAGTAACACCTTCTCCCATTTCGAAGATGATAATAAGCAAAATTCCTGAGGGATAATATTTTTGCAAGAGCTTATTCCTGCATTGGTTGTTATCATCCATTTGAAAGGATGGTGTAATATCAATGATAGTAATGCTGTCATTCGCCATGGCAAAGGGTTTGACGCACTCCAAACAGGACGCATAAATAGCCAGAGGACCTAATCAAAATAGCGACACAAATTGATACGTCAGGTGTTGTGGAGTGGCATAGAGAGGGCTTTCTAAAAGAATGACCAACAATACACGAAGTAACGATGCTAGGAGCCCTGGTAAAGCCAATGTTAGCTAAAAGTGAGAACGAGTTAAGAAGCCCCAATACAATTCTCAGCTCTAAAATTGGGTATTACTTGACAATAAAGGTTCTTACTTACAAAAAGGACTGAAATAACTTTACTCACAACAGAAACCACAACGCAGAAGTTGGAAGTCGTGCCTAAAAGGGGCAGACTGCCACGCTTGCTGATTTGCTTCTCCCGCAAGTCTAAGCTCGCGGATTCTGCTGCAAGTGTAAGTGAATTAAAATTGCTAGGGTGAGAGGTAACTACCCAATTGTCCAACTTCCCACTTCTCCTGCAGCCACTGTTAAGATTATGACAGACAAAGTAGTACGGGTGGGCACTTAGTAGGAAAGGTGAGGATGTGCTGCTGAAGTAACATGGAGGCGATTGAGTCCATGAATGGGCCACTGGCGCCAAACAACACGGCAACAGTTTAACCATTGGAAGTTCGTCAAGCGGAGAACGCATGTGAGGTACCAAATTACATTCGCAGCATGGCACCAGGATTATGCAAGCGCCAGCATGCAGCTGTAAGGGTACAGTACTCGCACAGTTCGTTTACTTAGCACTTCATAAAAGAAACCCACTCCACAAATGTAAAAAAAAGTCAAGACATTTAAGTAGAACATAAAACATGGGATAACATTCCTACAACGGTCCATTTATCAAATCAGTTGGCTCCAAAGGGAGGGAAAGGACTAACCTTTCTTAGGCTTGTTGGATTCAGTTGAGTCTTGTCTATGACTTTGACAGCAACCTGAAAGAAAAGTAAGTTACCCAGATTACTAACAAAGTACACGATCAGATGAAAAAATCGCCCTTTATAACAATTGACGAAAGGGCTGGATTGGTACCAAAACGCAGCCAATGTTGTCCAAAACGTTAACGATGGTATAGAGAATCAAGTTTTTGGATTTACGATCGCCTCAACCTCATACAGGTCATAAAAACGACTACGCTCCAGCAAACGAGAAGGGAGAACAAAGTCAGCTCGCTTCTGTGCATATCAATGACACACACAAAACAGTGTAGCAGACATAAAAAAGTCTTGGATTTGCCAATGCGCAACATGTCCTCCAACAGATTGAAAGAGCAGTTATGAATAAAAGGTAGACGTAGTCAAGACAAATGGCGACTGGAAGGATTGTGGGAGAACTGAATGAGACAAGCAAGTAATGCAAATGAGAGCGAGGCAAAAAAGAGTGCTCCGAGTACATACAATAAAGGAGAGGATGGCACGCACTTCAATTTCATGAGGCCTCAAGGGCACAACAGTAAAATTTTCATGCTTGAGAAAAACAGCAGGGAACATCTTCTTCCATTGAATGTGTGACAGACCAAAAAGAGCCAATTTTAAGCTCGAAAAAAAGCCACAACATGGCTTCGATTGGACAAGACACACCAAACGAAAAAGGAGGCGGGGCTAGTCACACAGTGCGACCTGCGTTCTGGCCGTGGACACAGATGGAGGATGGTTTTTTGACACGTTAATCCGGTTTATCATACTTTTCTGCACCACTAGGCAGTACTTTGTAGCCCCCAGAGTCTCCGGATAAAAGCTAGCGCCACCATGATCGTGTAACATCATCACTTAAATTCTTTGCATTGATGACTACAAGAGGGTAGAGGGTGGACTGGCCGTAATAACGATAACAATGCACCATAAATAAGGCGTGGAGTCACGACGATCACTGGTCAGAAAGTCCCATTAGAATGCACACTCAAAAGAGCAAACGCAAATTTCGTCTGATGTTTTGGTAAGGAGGCTGTCGTTAAATTCCACATAGCAGTCACATTTTAAACGCCTTAGAGATGGGCTAAAGCAACGCAGAAAGCCAGAAAAAGACTGATTTCAGTGGAAGTACAACAAAAAACCCAAGTCTAGCCAAATGCGGATTCGCTGCTGATCAAATCGATGATTGCATTTCAAAGAGAGGAGATCAAAACTCACGAGCGATCCGCCTCAGAAACGCATTGCTTTTAAACACAAGTTAAGTACAAGTCCCGGACTGGGTGGAGAAGCCTAGCGAGCATAGCCTTAGATACAGACGGATGTCTGCATCCGGAAGCCCATTAGGAAAGCAGGTACCAAGAATGTGGCCAAGGCACTAGCAGCATGGAACATCAAAGAGGATGATGAGTCAGAGTGACGTTACACGTGAAATAAACTGAGGAGGGGCATAAAGTCTAGTGAAGCCGCTCATTTAAAATTGAGTGTCCTTTACAAGAAAGTGAGCCAGTTAAGAGCGGGTTAGGTGCAGGATTTCAAACACCATTAAGAGTTTCATGTAATAGCACATATAATGGTCAAAGATTGAACACTACTGGAAAGCGCGCACACACATACACCATTACGTGCTCCTGGTTTGAAGCACGAATTCCGTGGGTGGAGTTGACTCGTTCATGCATACACAACATAAAACACACTACTGTCGCACTACTCGCATGCCATGTGTAAAAGATCAATGCTTAGGCTGAGGGGTGTGAGGCCGTGTGAGAGGGTACTTGCAGAATTCTTTCAAAGCTCACTCATTATAAGGAAAAGGTGGCTATGGCGAACTTCATCAAAGCCATTCTGCGTTAAACAACAAATAAGGAAGGGCTAAAACGTAAAAGGGTTTCGGTGTTAGCATTTTTTAAAGTGAAAACAAGTTTGACAGACGTTCGATGCCCTACCTGCGACTAGTTGAGTGAACACGATGCACAGAAAGTGCGCTCCACATTTCACTAGCATTGGGCTTCACCACCTCTTCGGATAGCTAATCTCGTCATAGAAGCTGCAATTGTTATTGTGAACTAGTATCATTGGAGCGGTGGTTTTAAAAGTGATCTGAAAAATGTCAAACGTGGAACCGATTTGCTAGCATTGTCTCCCAAAAATCCTTCACGTGACAACGGCTTTAAATAGATTTTTGGCAAGAAAATGAAAGTCAAATCGAGTCCTGTTGAAAGTATGCGGAAAGGGCTTTGGATAAAGTCTCCAAAGTTAAAAATGATTACAGGGTAGCTCGTGGTGCTGGGAGCTACTTGGACCTACAAGAATCAGTGCAGCGATTTTGATCGAGCCTTTAATAGATGATTTGATCAGATCACATTTAACGTGTTGAGAGCATTCCTCACCATTGAGGAACATTGAAATCTATTTGCTTACACAAAAGGGTGGAGATGAAGGGCTACCTCGAGACCATTCAATTGAAAGATGACAACAGAGCTCGGAGATGCATAAATGAATATACTTGTTCACACCTAAAAGTGTGCACGGCGTAAACACATCAATCACCCTTTTTTTCCTTGCGTATATAGTTTTAAGACAGGATACACCCAAAATGGGAAAAGAGAATAAGCTAATTGAGATGTTACAACCTTGATAGACTTCACTGAACACCGAGAAAATAAAAAAAAATAGGGACATGGATTGGTTTATATTGACACCAATGTGGTATGGAGATCTGGCAGAGTTTATAATTTGATAAGTGATTCAAAAAGGTGGTCAAATAGGATTAATTTTCCAGTCAGCGGACAATTTGGAGTTGGTGAAAATAAATGCTAACCCGAAGGGGCAACTGGACCACCAGTTATGGAGTACTCAGGCGCCAAAGCTCCCAGTCTTCTATAGGGTAAAAATACACCGCATAGAAGCTAAAGGATTGAAGCGATGAATAAGCAAACGACGAAGCTGGGACTATCCCATAAGCACAAAAGATGTAAGAGTTAGCTACAAAATAGCCATAACTATCACAAAAAAGGCAAGACTCATGAAGTACGGAAAAAAATTGGATAGCTACATCAAAGGGCAAAATTGCTTAAACCTAAAAGAGGCCTGGAACGCCTGATGGGCGGAATTATTGGCAACAATACGGCATTGAAGACTGATAATACGTAGAAATGTGGTACAACGGTTTAACAATCCACAATTCGATACCTATAAGGACTTTGAACCCAAGTGAAACTTCACAAAGTCGAAATTTTTAACGTCCGCTTATAAGCTTTAAATTTTTCCGCATTGTCTGTCGATGATGCGTCGTATTTCTTACTCACTACTACCTCAGCTGAGCTTCTACGGAAGTTTGCAATAAAGTACGCCTATGCCAAAAGTGTTCGGTTTGCATTTCATTCCGCAACGGATGGCCGATGGACATAAAAGGCAAAAACGAAGTAAGGAACGAGTACGCATCGAAACTGCCGCGTAAAGGCGCGTAGATACGCCATTACACGTGCTTGCCAACTTTCTGCCTCATTCTCATTCTCATTCTTCTCTAACAAATAATAACTTCGGAGACTTATTAGTCTACCCGTACGAGAATAAGGGATACTTACCTCCATTCCCGTTGTCACATGTTGGGCCAGCTTGACCTTGGCGAAATTGCCTTTACCAATGGTGCGAATCAGGCTATACTTTCCCACATGTGGTCGTTCCTTCCAATTGTTATTGCTGCTACTGCTACTGGCGGTAGTAGGGGCAGCTCCACCTCCCATGAGCTTACTAGAAACACAGCTGTAACCACCAGTCTCACTAGATGCCTTATGCGGAGCCAGTTGCTGCTGTTGCTGCTGTCGGAAATAGTACTGAGCGTGAGAGAAGTCGGGAGGGGGGTTCTGGGAGGAGATCCTGTAGGCTGCGCCACCCCCACCACCTCGTCTTTGAGCTAGATGGGGCAGTCTTGCGGCGGCCACAGTGGAGGTAGGTGCACCCGTATTGGAAGGGGGTGGCCAGCAATAGAAGCTTCCAGCATTGCTATTAGCCTGTTGAGCGCTCGGGGACTGCATCAAAGAGTGGGACATTATATCCGAAAGAGCACCATTGTTATTAGTGCTGGGATTGGTGCTGTTGTTTGTGACAGTGCCAGCAGTGCCAGTGCCGCTGTTACTGTTATTGAGATAGGCGGGTTTCTGTTGAGGAGGCCCAGGGGCATAAGATGGTGGCGAATACAGCATCGGAGTTGGAGACTGAGGCTGTCCTGGCAAGAGCATGGCACTCGTGGCGTCAGGATCGGGTGTGACTACCACAGGGGGATTTGAGGGCGCAGCAGACGAGTAGGGATACATAAGAGAACCTGATTTTGGATTCTCCAGTAAAAGCATTACACCATGCCCGAATTCGAGGTCGGAGAATGGCAGTAATGCTTCCAAGCTGCAAACTCAAATAGTCCCTATCTAAAAAAACAATAAGAGATGCGCCATATCTCACATTAACTGAATCCACCAAGAAGGAAAAGCGTAGGAGCAAAACAATGTGCTAATAATTTTGGTCAAACACTTATCTGGAACACTTACATAAGTATAAGTTAACACAAATGAGGAAACGGTTATTTCAAATACTCCGTTTACAGAAAGCTTCCATTCTATGGATGCTCAAGATCAAAGTGTTGGTGGTAAGAAAACATTCGACTAAATAGAATGCAAGCACACTAGCTAAAGGTCGACTTTAATTAGTAGTTCTGAACAAATAGGAAAATTGGTGGATAACCATTCTCAAATCTAAAAATATGGAAAGCACTAACTTAAACGATACATTAGCGTCATTTCAGAGGGAAGCTGCGCTAAATAATTCCCTATGGGCGAAGTGCAATGCTACAAATAAACCCCAGAAAATTGAGGTATTTTCTACATTAACATGCCAAGAACGATTTAATTAGGAGACGCCAGAGTCAGACCAGCAGACAACGTTAATAACCATAATTTTGAGATCCAATAAAAGCAAAATTAGCAATCTACCGTAAATGACGTTAATGTAAGAACGTCAAATTATAAAAGGCGCCCAAAGAATGTTTCGTAGGAGGCATCGACTACGAAATTCGGGCACAATGACAGGCATCAGCAACGAAATATTGTCCTTGCAACGCAAATAATAAGTGACTTGAAGTTAAAAAAATGTGAATTGTGAAGTTTTTCCAAAGACTGAGGCAAAAATGTGGGAGAGAGTGCAAGAAGCAACAGTATCATCAATAAAAGTACTACTAGACGATGTCAAAAGTGAAGCACTTAATTTCTAGAGATAAAGTGCACTAAGAGAAGAACGATGTTATTTCAAATAACAGTATTGCGAGGATACAAAATAGATGCAAAGACAAAGTTGCCGTAGACAGTTCAGCACAAAACAAAGGAGCGACACCTGTGCTCACCAGTGCTACTTTAAAGCAGAAGGACCTTGAGGGCACGCAACTTCATTGCGATTATAGTTAATTAAAAGAAATGGTTCAAAGGGAATTTTTTAGTTTTATGATTTATTTCTTAACATATAAGTATTAATACAGATATTCTCAAATATAAAATTTTGAAGTAGACAGAAATGAGATTGGTAAGGTAGTCAGATTGGAATAAATACTTTTCGAAAATGCACTTTATCTTAAAATCTTGTATCTCAGTGCATTATATACCTTTCGTTCAGCCACTAAATAAGGGCGAGGTTAGGGGGATAATTAGCACACCAACTTCACACGATATTGCATGCAAGCGCGCCTAACCCCCGAGTTTACCGCAACGTTCCGTTTCCCACAATCCTTCATCCTTATAACTATCGGGACAGTTGTAACCAAAATTAACTATTGGGCACACACTACTTTGGAAACTCTATTTATAAGAGCTGCCTCTCTACCCTCTGGTCTCTGAACCTCAGACTTCATGAGAGAGTTTGTTGCGGATGATTTATTCGGCAATTGTTATTAGGAAGGATGGGCAATGGGATGCAGATGAGGCGAGTAGGAGATATCAACTGAAGGGAAAGCACTTGTCGATTCCCGTTCCCAATTAATTCTCTCCTCTTACCTATAAAGTACACTTAAACAAACTATTATACATTGCATTTGGCTTTGCGAATTTAAAGTTATAAAGCTTTGGAGCTCTAAAGCTCCTTCTTAGCCATTAGAGAGCATAAGGCCAAGTCTATATGCTAGTTTGCCAGTGATAGGCAAAAAGTTTGCAAATGTAAAAGCCTTGTGTTACTCCTTGTATTATTGTGCAACGTAGCTAACACAATACTCGCTGCACTACCAACGCCAGCCATCACGAAGCTCTCGGTGCTGGAACACCCACCACCCAGCCTTACCGATTATCAGCTTCCATTAGAAGTGAAGGAACTTATTTGACCCTCTTAGAAGATTCGAATGGATCAGTGGAATCGATGATAATAGTAAAACCTTGCCTATTTTTCTACTTGTACGGTTGGCTGTCACTTTGGTACTAATCTTACTCTCGGTACGTGCAGGACAAGCCAAGTTTTAAATCCTTCATCTTTTCTCAGAGTACAATTATTTAGTGCAGCACAATATCAGCTACTTATAGAGAAGTCTCGTGACATTACTCTAGTGGTAGTGATAAGCAAACTTGAATTTATTAAGTTTTGTTTTGGTTGCCCATCATTTGTGGCAAACTTCCGCACTGAAAATGAAGAACATTCAACTAATATACAACGAATACTCGTGAATGACGTCTGCGCTTGACATTTGTTAAACATTCTACTGTTTCGCGGCAAGGCTGTTAAAAAATGGAGCAACACTGCTGCAAACCAACTAGGAAGTCTTGTTTTGTAACTCTTGCTGCGTGCACATGAAGATATCTACAAAGACATCCCAATGATCCTCTTCCATAAGTTTTGGACCGATGTCCAAGGTACAGTCGCATCTTCTGAAGAGAACAAGTACACACTCTCAGCTTTTTTATAGGTGATGCATGGTGTAGCTTGTCCTTGGATGTTTTCTTGCGACACCGAAAACATTATGAAGACAGGTGCAAAACGTGTTTTTTGGAGGTTCTCCGAAGAAGTAGCCTCAAAGAGGCGGAGAGTAATGTAATACCTTGTTTATTCGACTACCTCTATGATTAAAGGTAACCTTAACACTCGTCTTGCTCTTGACTGTGCAGACTAGCCGGCAGGCGAAGCTAAGTCACAGCATCTTCCTTTCTCTCTAACTTAGCGCTAAATGTAGCTTTGATTGATCGCTCACTTGTGTCAAGGAACTGACTGTAATACCTTGTTTATGTGACCGCATAACGTTTGGCGGTCACTTTGGGAATTGTCTGACCCTGGTACACGTGGGCTGGTCTTCGGTCCATGCCCAGGCCCATTTGTCCTGTCGTCTTCAGAATATATGTATTCAACTGCTCTTACTGACTTCTTATACCGGCCAGGAAGTCTCAGAACGCTGCGCTGGTGGCAGCGGAAAGCGAACCCGACATTTTTTAATGAATTTTAAATGAGGTGGGGTCTCTCTCTGCGGCTTGCTTTTAGTTGATCTTTTGTTATAAGCGACGTAGTGTCCGGAAAAATCTATTGACCAGCAGACACCACTGACTTAATGACATCCTTCGTTTGTGTTGCTAAACTTTGCCAATTAATCGACTGATTTCCGGAAAAGAGCAGTACGAACAAGCCGATGAGCAATGGTTCGGTCGGATGATGCAATGGTTCAGATGTATGTCGCTTGATCTTGATGTTGATGCCCTAAGTTGGAGCCCCAAATCGGATTCCTCTGGCCGGAAATTCGAAACCTCTTTTCACGACATGAAGTTTACACTCCAACCAGCAGACAAGACACCAAAGAAATTCAACTTTTAGTAATCATGAGCTATACATGCGTAGAAGGAAGTCTGACTCTATCGAAGTGCAGTAGATGAAGATAGAGGCGAAAAGGGAGGTGAATTGAAGGGGGCGCATTTAACTTGGTGGCGGGCGAATCCTCAAAGCCTTGACAACAAAATGATTTAGATGGGCGTTTGCATTTGGCTTCGCCTCATTCCAGTGTTCCACAGACAAGCTATTAGCAACAGAAGCGACACCGCCATGAACTGTCTGGAAAAGTTTCGTGTCGAAAATGAAACAACGGTTCTCCTCGCATACGGGACAGTGGCTCATCCTGTTTTCCCTGTAACATATGCTTTAGACCAGAGTCCCACCATCTATATCTGAAAGCAGTTGATGGTTAACAGATGTATGCGGCCCCAATCTGGGTGTCAGACCGAACGTAACTCCAGATCCAGTTGAAGCCACCGAGTCTCATGCCATTTGTCGACTGGCGCGGTTGGTTCGTAGGTGCTTTCTTGTAGTACCGAATATATTGTGATGACTGGCGGGGGAGGTGTACCAAAGGGGTGCGCCGAGGAGGTTGCTCAAAAGAAGGGAGGAGCAGTGTAGAGATTTGTTTGTGTGACTGCCTGACGTTTGGCAGTCACTTTAGGATTTGTCTGGCCATTGTACACGTGGGCTGGTCTTCGGTCCATGCCCAGGCCCATTTGTCCTGTCGTCTTCAGAATACATGTATTTAACTGCACTTACTGACTTCTTATACCGGCCAGGAGGTCTCGTGACGCTACACTGAGGTTTGAATACAGAAATGACAGATTATTGGTAGGAATTACACAAATTTATACGCAACCGTGTGGGAGGTAGCTTAGCGTAATGAGAATGTCGACATTTAATGCGAATGTGGTGACCAATATCTGAAAAGAGACGTATATAGTTGGCTTATGCTTGGTTGTATTTCAGTAGTTTTTGTTTGCTAGTGGAAACAGGAAATGCTGTATATGCAGAGAACAGACGCCATTCTAAGCCGTAATTTTGTTAAGCTGGAGATTCGCCAGCCAAAATATGGGCATTTTGTGTGCAAAGTAGGAGACTATCAAAAATACTGAAAATCTTAAGGAGCTAGATTCGCATTCCACTGCCATTAGGGTGTAATTATTGAAAACAGAGGTTTTGCCTGCCAGGTGCAAATATGTGGTTAGAGTCTGGAGCTAGGACAACCTAGTGTTCACATTTAGCTGATAACGTTGTTGCTGCGTTTACAGCTGTTCAAAGTGGTAATGATCCGTTGATTGACTGGCAGTCGTTTTGTTTTTACTGCATACATCGCTTTCCTTTACAAAATAGGGGGCTAAGGGTGGTGCAGCAATTTTGCATGCTAAATACAGCTAAAAAGAACCGTGTATTGTGTTTAAATGACTTATAGAATAAGGTTGGTTCATAGTTTCTGCTAAAAAAACAATTGCCAATAACAATTTGCATGCTATCGATTAATACAGCTAAACGTCCTTCGCGGGGCTTTCGATTTACGCGGAGCGCTTCTGTTAATGAAGGATTTTTATAGACCTCCAGACGTACCAAGGACGATGTAATGCGATTTTGCGTCATTTCGACTCATGGTTTAGCAAAAGCATCCGTTTCCATCTGGCTACGGAGTCGGATGTTTTCCGTCTTGCCCATGTTCCGATTTTGAAATATCTTCTTTACCTGGAGGGGGTGAGCCCTCGAAGATGCGTCGACTACGGTCTTCTTGACCCTAAACTTGGTGCTACAAAACGCAATGAATTGTGCAGCACTTGTGGTTTGGATCATCAAACGTGTATTGGACACTGGGGCTACTTTGATCTCCCCATGCCTGCATTTCATATTGGTTACCTTTGGCACATAGTGAAAATCTTGCAGTGTATTTGCAAGGTAAGATGCGATCGCGCGTTTCATTATCTTAGAACTGTTCCCGAGTTCTGTTGCCTGACCGAGTCAAGAGTCGCTATGTCTCTATCTGTTCTAATTCGAATCTGGAATACATACAGAAGAAAATGTTACGGAAAGCTCTGCATAAAATGGCTAGCAGAACAACGATTTGTCCTCATTGTAATGCTGTCAATGGTATGATCAAATTCTCTTAACGATTTTTCAGGCACTGTCAAGAAAGGGAATGGCTTATCATATGTCGTTCACGATACATCAAAGAATCTTGCTAAAAAAGCAGATAAAAAATTAGCAAAGTATGCAAGTGGAGGCGAAGCAAACCCGGAAATTACTACCTTAGCTCGAAAGTGTGTGGTGAGTTCGACTAAAAAATGTTGTTAACGCTACTACTTCCACCATTGTAGGTGGCATTAAGGCCGTCGCGTGTCTTAGACCTTTTCTCGAAGATTCCAACACAAGATCTTCCCTTAATTTTGATGCCTTTTGACTCTGAATGGTTTTCTCACCCTCGAAATCTTATAATTGAACGCATCCCTGTTTGTCCAAGTGCTCTCAGACCTTCAGTTGTTTCTGAAGTAAAAAGCGGAACGTAAGTTTCTCTGACTTCTGTATCTGCGTCAATGTTTTGATGAAGCATTAGTAGTGTCTATAATGCCTAGAAATGAAGATGATTTAACCCAGATGTACCAGTGGGTATTGGCTCAGGCGGCAACACTGGAGGAGGACCTGTCGGAGCCGGATTGGATAGCCACTTTCGACAATCTTCATTCGGAAATCGCCCGTCTCATCAACTCTCAGCACTCCGGGCTGCCAATTGTCCACGAGCACAAATTTATGCGAGGTTTGCTACAACGCCTATCTGGCAAACACGGTCGCTTCCGTGGTAATTTGTTGGGTAAAAGAACAAATTTTACCGCTCGCACAGTTATCTCTCCGGACCCCAATCTTCGCATTGATGAGGTAGTTGTTTTTTTACACAGACCATGCGAATCGAAGCGCATTTTTCTACTCCTATTTTAAATTACCTCTATTGATTTCAGGTTTGTATCCCAGACCATTGTGCCAAGCTTCTTACCTATCCGGAGCGCGTTACCGAATTTAATTTGGAATTTCTTCGAGGACTTGTGCTGAATGGCCCCTATAAACATCCGGGCGCCCTTTTTGTCAGATATAAGTCGTATACCAGCAGATCAGAACAATCAGCAAAGGATCCTGATGTTGTGAAGAAGTTTCTGGCTAGTCCCAAGGTTCGCGAGAGTGTTGCAAAAACTCTCCGCGTTGGGGATATTGTGGATCGACATCTCATTGATGGTGACATTGTCCTATTCAATCGCCAACCCTCTCTCCATCGTGTGTCAATGCAAGCTTTTAAGGTGTGCAACTTAAATGTCACTGCTGGTCGCATTATTTATGCCCCTGCTCATATCCTAATCATTTACTGCATGAATTAATTCATACCATTGGTGGCGGTGAGACCTCAATTTTCATTAGGGTGTTTTTTTCTGTCACTGTTTGTAAAGAGTTACTTTATAAATAGGCTGTCGTGATGAGTAACAGAACGTTCCGTTTCAACCCGTGTTGTTGTCCACCTTTCAACGCCGATTTTGATGGTGATGAAATGAATGTTCATCTACCGCAGACTGAAGAAGCTCGTGCTGAAGCTAAACACCTTATGCTTGTAAGTCAAATCGTTTAAAATCGAATTTACAGGCATGTTGTTTGGCTTTTTTAGATTTTGTATTTCTCTTCGAAGTATGTTTGGGGGGATCCATTTTCTAGATCACCTATAGAGGAGCAAGTAATGAGTTTAGTAATCAATGCGGGGTTTGCTGTTTCAATGGCGACTCACCTCATTATGCTTTCTTTGGTGCATTTTAGTCCCTCCGGAACATTGCCAGTCCAAAAAATGGCGAACCTCTGATATCTCCTATACAGGATCTGATCACAGCCACTCATATGCTCACTTTGAAGGACGTTTTTTTCACTTTTGATCAGGCTTGTCAGTTAGCCTGCCAGCTCGTAGCGGGCTCGCACATTGGTTGCAAAATCCAGTTACCGACACCAGCCCTTCTTTGGGTGAGTTCAGAACTATGGAGCTGGGAGTGTATTATTTATTTTTAATTATTTTCGTCCACTCTTATAGCCTGTAAAATTGTGGACAGGGAAACAAATTTTTAGCCTGGTTATGTCACCCCATCACTCTGATATGGTTAAAATAAATTTACGTGTGCCAACGAAGTCGATCTACTCGGGTAGTCAGGAGGAACTCTGCCCCGCTGATGGGTGTAAGTGGACACTACGCTAATGTTTTCATGACGTGCACGTATTTTTATAATTTTCCTGTGCACAGATCTTCATGATATTACCATAAGCTTGTTAACACCTCATTTACCTACTTTTTACTCTTCTTCAATATAAATCAAGCGTTAAAAGCTTGCATTTATACGTTTTCGTTACAGTCGTGGTAATAGACAACAGTGAACTGTTGGCGGGGTGCATGGACAAGAAATTGTTGGGCAGTGGAAGCAAATCGAGTATCTTCTACTCTATCCTGCGTGACTTTGGTGGGGAGGCCTGTGCGGATGCAATGTGGCGTCTCTCACGTATCGGCCTCTTTTACTTATCCCACCGCGGCTTCTCCATTGGTATCGAGGAGGTCACACCTGACGCCAAACTCGTGGCTGCTAAGCAGAAGCTTATTAATCAGGGGTGAGGATCTTTCAGTTGGAGGTGGGACCTGTTTCTTCCGGCTAACATTGCACCTCCTTTTATTCCTTTGCAGATTTGCGAATTGTGATCACTACATTCATCAGTACGAGACTAACACACTCTCATGCAATCCCGGGTGCAGCACAGAAGAGACACTGGAGGCAAGTTTCCTCAATAGATCTTATTGTTCAGGTGTATGTACCAATCACAATTTTGAATGTGTCCAACCTTTAGCAAATGAGTTCGGCTGCGCTCATTTCGAAATTCGGCATCACGCTCGTGAGCCTTCCTAATTGGTGATGGAATTTCTACGGTATACTCCATTCCATCCATTTTCGAAACTATCATATTGTCGGGACACGCTCCGTTTTGTAGTTCGTAAATTGCACTAAAGACCTCTCTTGCAACCGCGAAGTTGAGCTTCTTTTGAGGAGATGGAAGCGGTTGACCCACTACCACAGTGTGCGTTATTCCGGGAATTATGCAAAGAAAATTGAGCGTTTAACTGTCATTATTGTTAAGTTTGCTCATTCCAGAGGAAATTTTGGCACATAATGTATCGCTTATGTTACTGCAATTTGCTAGTAGACCCATTCTCGCCGTCTCTACCTATGTCTTCGAGTGCTGTCTACATTGTCGTTTTGGGTAACAGTAAAATTTGGTTCTACTTTGAATCACTTATTCCTTAATTGAACTTTCTAAACCCTTATTTGTGGAATGATTTGAGAGGTACCAATCCGCATAATCCCCTAATAATAGCAATGTTACTGAAATGATTGCGATTGATTCTGTTTTAGAGCTTTTATATCTGTTCATGCATGAAATTACGGTGCATTTGAATTGTAATTTGCCATCAGCTTTTTCTCTGCTCAAGTAATATACTTTTTGTCGTTACTGAATTTCACACATCGTTTGCCTTCTTGTTGCCCCCATTTCCCTCCTACTCCCCTCTCCAGCAGGGTATTTTTTATCATCCTTTAACTCACACTAAAACATTTTAGACTTACTACTACTATCACGAGCTCGTCTTTTTTCCTACTTTTATTTTCACTGTTCAAGTGCTTATTGCACACCTTTCGTCAACCATTCTGACATTACTACTGCGAGGGCCCTAGATAAAACGTGCTCGCTACTTTTCACTTGTGAGCGATATGGCTGATATACTTTCACTTACAACTCGATAGGCGAACTTAAGCCAGGAGTTGTCAAAGATCCGCGACGAGGCGGGTTCTGCATGTAAGCGCACCCTGCATCCCTCCAACTCACCGTTGGTTATGGCGCAGTCGGGCTCGAAGGGCTCCTTCCTAAACATCTCTCAGATGATTGCCTGTGTGGGCCAACAGATCATTGGGGGTCGACGCATCCCCGATTGCCTCAATGGGTCGCGTAGTCTTGTTCACTTTCCGCCGGGATCGCGCACCCCCGCGGCCAAGGGCTTTGTGAGCAATAGCTTTTACTCTGGTCTCACGCCCTACGAGTTCTTCTTTCACGCCATGAGCGGTCGTGAGGGTCTTACTGACACTGCTGTCAAAACCGCCGATACCGGATATATGCAGAGGCGGCTTGTCAAAGTAGGTCGCCTCATTTTTCCCAATGAAAACCGACTTATCGCCAGTCTTCTGTTCTGATCGATCATGAGTAAATTGCAGCTCACTTAATCTCATATTGTTGCATCGCTGGTTTATGTGAAGTTAGGTTAGTGATTCAGAGCCGACCTTGCTGTGATTTTTAGCTCTGGGTGACTCGTACAATCCGCCTCTGGATCCATCATTGAAAAAGACAAAAAACCGCTTTATATTCAATTAATACAAACGAGTGTTAATAATGATGAGCGGGTAGGTAGAAGATGGGTCAACCGTACATAATAATAATGGATTTGTCTGAACATTTACTTTTGTTTTGGAAGGGTTGTTGGACTGGATTTAAAGTGACTTCTATTTTACTTTTTAAATATCCGTTGCAAAGGAGGTTTCACCACAAATTCATTGATTGTGTAACACTGCTTTAACTTCAATCTCTGTTTAGATTGCGTGCAGTAGGTGCAGTTATGTATGGTATGGTATGGTATTTGGACCCTAAACCTCGGCTTCGCCGAAATAATTATCATTACATGCAGTTTTGCTTAGCATTAATGAAGGATGTGGTTTAAATGATCCTATCAACTAACTTTTGTTACTTACAAATGTCGTTTCAATAAATTTTAAGCATGGAACATCGTTAGGATAAATATCGATATCAACTTCATGCCAATTATGTTATCCCTATCGTTCTCGACTTAGTTCCTCGAGGACCTGACAGTGACCTACGATGGAACAGTGCGTGACAGTCGTGGTGACATTGTTCAGTTTCGGTACGGTTCAGACGGACTAGATCCCGGGGAAATGGAGATGGAAAACTTTCCGGCTGATCTCAAACGCGAGTTGGCTAACATCAAGGTAAATCCTTCTAGGTTTCAAAAAGGAACAACCTGTTTACTTCGAATCGGTCTTGGAAGATAAACAGGAGATCAAGTATTCAGTTTTGGATCGTGGTGACCAGCCATTGGCATCTGTTCAGAGGTTAACAATTGGTACTAGCAAAGGGTTTTTTTCATGCATCATTAGGGCATTTCACCGTGCCGTTCGGAGCCATCAATGACTCCCGGAGAGGTGGAAATTGCCATAAACGCTGCTCTCAATCTTCCTGCCTTCAAAAACGTCGACGAAACCCTATCCGCCTGCATAAAGTGAGTTAAATCTCCCGAACACTTTGTCATGTTTAATTGAGCTTTTCCTACACAGGTGCCTGTTGATTCTGCATTTGCCCGCTCACTTTGTACAGAACTTTTTTCATGAATGAGGTCCTCCCGAAAATGCGATCGGCGCGAGGCTTGAGGTTGGCAGAGGTGACGGAGGGTGTGGAGGCCGAGCCACAACGTCTCACACGTACCCAACTACGCCTCTTTCTGATGCGCGTGAAGAAGAAATTCGAGGGAGCTCTCATCGAACCGGGTACAGCCGTGGG
Source organism: Hydatigera taeniaeformis (assembly GCA_900622495.1). NCBI lineage: Eukaryota > Metazoa > Platyhelminthes > Cestoda > Cyclophyllidea > Taeniidae > Hydatigera > Hydatigera taeniaeformis. Next base: position 16,596 of record UYWX01000329.1, read on the forward strand.
CGCTCTCTGCGGACAGTCCATTGGTGAACCCGCCACTCAGATGACTCTCAAGACCTTCCATTTTGCTGGAGTTGCTAGCATGAACATTACTCAGGTATGGAGTACCTCTTTGATAATGGATTGAATACCGTAGTTCCTCGATAAGCTACTCTACTTTCTTTTTTGGTTTGAAGGGTGTGCCACGAATGCGGGAGATAGTAAACGCAGTGGCAAACATACGTACCCCGCTGTTGAGCGTGGCAATAACGGATCCGACCTCAGCGAGTCTGGCGCGTCGTGTAAAGCTGTTAATAGAGCCGACGCGGTTGGCGGATGTAGCGCTACGCCTGCGCCAGTGCCTCTCGCCAGACGAGGTGTATGTGCGTGTGGATTTGGATTTCAAGCGGATGGCGCGTCGTGAAATCACCGCGGCGCAAGTTGCAAATGCGGTACGCAACGCTAGCTGGAGCACAAGACGGCTCAAGCTCTCCCGTGTCACCTTCTCCGACACTCATCTAACTATTTATCCTGCTGATATGAATCGCCTGGAACTCCTCGTTCAGATGCTTGAAGCCGTTGTTGTCAAAGGCATCCCTGGCGTTTCTCGGGTAGTGATTCAAGAGGACAAAGACGGTAAACACAACATATTCGTTGAAGGCGCAAAACTGAGAGAGGTAAGGTATTTCGGTTGAGGCGTACTTTCAACCGTTTCTTCCTCTCCTCTTACCGTTTCAATTGCTACAAAGGTAATGTGCGTGCCAGGAGTAGTGCCGGAGGCGACACGAAGCAACAACATTCTTGAGGTGGAGCGCTGTCTGGGCGTCGAGGCAGCGCGTCGCGTTGTCATGACCGAACTCCTCACAGTTATGGAGGGACACGGCGTTGAGGTAAACATCCGTCACGTTATGCTCCTCGCTGATCTCATGGCCAATAGGGTGAGTCTAATCTATTTTTTTAAAATTTTACTGAGTGAGTTGCTTGGGGACTCAAAGGTCATCTACGGAATGGAATTTAACCATATAATTTGCCATTCTTCTATTCACATATGTAGTCAAAAATGTTGAAGCGTTTTGTTAAGATTAATGTACTCCTTTTAGTGTCGTTTTATTCTGCAATGAAGTTGGTACCGAAAATATCATGATGGGTGGTTGATTGGACTTTTCATTAAATCATGAATTTGGTGATCTGTGTCCATTGCATTTATGGCAGTAAGCTGGTTTATTTCATTTTAGGGCGAAATCTACGGTTATCAGCGCAGTGGCATGGCGAAGGCGAAGAACAGTGTGCTGTGTCTTGCCTCAGTGGGTTTTAATCCTTTCCATCTTTTATAGGATTTAAAAACCTTAAATGGATCCAATTCCCTTTCAGTTTGAACGTACCGGCGATCACCTCTTTGAGGCCGCATATCATGCTCAGGACGATACATTATCAGGCAAGTAATTGTCACTAGTGTCAGGGAATCAATGCTGTTTGTACTTATTTTTAAATGTCCTCTCCCTGTAGGAGTGACTGAAAGCATTATCGTCGGTAATCCTACACGTATTGGAACAGGAACGTTTGACCTTCTTGGCAAATGATATCCTTTTACGTTCCTACTATCTATAGCTGACACTTTACAGGCTACTTAATGCGAAAATTTACTAGGTGGTGTTCATTTTATCCTATTTCCACTTTTTATGAGTTAGAGCAAAAGGTTATCTTGATAGCAAATTGATTGCTTAATTACGAAAT
>UYWX01000330.1:0-18299 GCA_900622495.1 Hydatigera taeniaeformis
ATGAGTGGATGTGTGTCGTATGAAAGTCCAAGTAGAAATTCAACAGTCCACCAACCAACACATCTCCCCACCCTCCTTACATCACAACTGAACGAAAAGGAGGACACTCCGCCACTGTTTTATTCAACCCACACCCGACTACTCCATCCATGCGACTATAAATAGCATGCACTAGGCTGACAGATGGGAAGTCAAACAGAACGCTGCTTGTTGTCATGCCAATTGTCATTGACCATACCGCCTTGTCACCTCTAGGGTGGCACACATCTTCCATATCGCAACAACCCTCACCATCTCAAATACCCCCCCCCTCCATCCTCCTCGTCCTCTTCCACCTCCACCACCTCCATCTACTCCACATTTGTGACGGAGATGTCCAACTACTACTACCACCACTACTACTACTACCCTCATTGACACACCATAGTAGTCTTGCCGTTGAACCGCTTCTGTCGCGAGGTGATGGAGACTCTCATTCACTTCAGTCATTTCGCAGTGGCTCTTGGCAACGTCTCCACTCCAGCCAACACCATCCTGCCTCATGTCTGTCTACAGTAAAGACACCACCGCCATCGCCACTGACACCACTCGCATCATCACTATCGTTAGCAGCGGCAGCAGCAGCAGCAGTAAAGGCGACTGTTTTCAATACGCACGTAGAAATGAGGTAGTGAAGGAACAGTACTACAATATCATAGCAGCGACAGACAGACAACTGCGCTCACTTGCAAATGCAATAGGCGACTGCAATCGTGTGCGATTTGAGAGAAGAAGACACCTCTGCCTTACGCACATCCCCCTCCCATTTCACATGACACAAGACGTTACAACACTGCCCTCCCCACACAACAGCCGTGGTCCAGCCTGCACCTACACTCATCGCCACCGCCACCGCCACCACCACCATCCCCACCTGCCACTTTCTCCGACTCTCTGCTCCAACACAGTGTCATCCCAACCTACACTCACCTACTTTTGCAGCAGGAACGAGGCAGTCCTACCCTCCTACCTACCTACCTACCCACCTACCAACCTACTGTCACACCACCTTTCCCTCCGTCTCGCACATCATGCCAACAACAATGGAGGCTTGCAGGAGTGTCCCAATTACCAACCGGTGTGGCAAGCATCTCGAGGACTAAGTGTGATGTTGAAAATCGGTCATAGTAGTGGTGGTGGTGGTGGTGGCTGCAGTTGCCATCTCTCGACATCAAGCAAGTCTTCTCATTACTAGTTGAGAAGAGGCAATTTGCGCATTCACATCGGGTTGACACCTTCGTGAAGGGGCGCAGCACCTCAGCTCAATGCACTACCACCTAACTTGACACTCAAGACAACACCGAAAGCCACACATGACGGAGGGCTAATGGCACTGGCGCCGCCTTGATGATATCAAATTGTGGAGGTGAAATGCTGTCTTGGGTTGAATGGTCCCTTCCCTCTGCCATGCGGCAGTGACATCACGACAGCGGCAAGCTCTAAGTTTTATATCTACACTCTTCGGCTTTGTGTAGCTGGGTGGCCTATGTGCACGTCCCTTTAGGCACATAGTTCATTTGTTAAGGTGTGGATGGTGAAAAGCCGTGCTTTCCTGAACACGAACTGAAGTTCTGTATCCATGACCCCATTCTAGCCCTTAATTTTTGCTTAGGATCCTGTTCTCAATCGAATTGTAACTTATGAGAAGGTGGCACAATCGCACCAGTTGTTGCCACATTACCACTACCAGTACGTAGTTCTCTCCTTCAACTTGTCCAAACGAACAAACGAGCTGCAAAATAAACCAAAAGACATCCAAGGCCTTTGATTAGAAGTAAGTAATCCTCTACTACAACCAACATCGAGTCCTTTCGGTGAACAATGTTTGCGACTAAGGGAAATAGCTTTAGAGAGGAAGAAATTAAAACAAAGATAAAGATGAGAATGGACAAAATTGCTCTGCGTTACATTACATTCCGCCTCATGCCACTTTGCCCTATCCTCGTCCCCTTTTATACGCTTCCCAAGGACAAGTTTTTATTAACTTCTTTAAGTTATCACAATTATAGCTTCGCCTTCAGAATAAAAACGTACCCATAACGCAGGTTTGTTACGCACTGTAGTTCTGTGGTTCGGGAAGTGGATGAACAATATGAAAATAGTGACAAGCACCTCGACCTTAAGGCCTTCAATAAACAGTCGTCCTCCCAACCTGCAACCCGACAGTTCTTTAAACACAATCGACTGTTTCTGGCTTAGTGTCTTAGTCACCCCAACTTCCTCAGCACGGTCGACGTGAATGTTACGGCGCCATCTTTACTTAGTTGCATTCAGAATTGGTGACTTTCTTGGGCGCGGCATGTCACATCCAAACATACGAACCGAGGTGAATATATGCAGGCACCATAGTTATGTTTGGCTCACTCACTTTACAGCTTGTGATGAGTGTGTATTTGAAGGAGGAGGCAAGGGAGAGAGAGCATCAAAAATTGCGTGGATAGTACGATGGTATGCGCATTTTGGCGAATTACAGCAAACACGGTGGGAGGGTTTACGCCCTCCTGAACTGCACTGCAGCAAAAGAAGGAGGGTGGTAATCAGTGCAAAGGAGCGTGGAGCACTCCTGCGGAAAACGAATGGCGTATGGAAGATGGATCTTTCAGAGTATTACCATTCCCAACGTGACCACTTGTAAATAAATCGCACACCCCAAGCCTCTCAGAGGTTAAGTAAAACGAAGAGTCAAATTTGCTAACGAAAGTTGGCGTCCAAGCTAGGCCCAGCTGCTTTTAAACTCCAGCCAAACGATAGTAACATAGTACACTTCCGGGCGAAAGAGGTGGAGAAAAGTAGAAAAGCACTGTAGCTAGGCATAGCCTTTTATCTGTTATAAACGAGAACTGGATGACCAAGACCATTAAAAACTGCAATTACAAAAGTGTATTGAGCGTGACCATGCAAGAGGAACGGACATCGTTCTCGTACTTTATTTTGCATCCACCTTGCCTCAAACCATCAGATATGTGGAAAAATATGATCGTGCAAACTCTCTCCCCGCCTCCCTGCCCGCGTGTGTAGGTACTTTTCTCCGGCAAGGGAAATTGGGACAGAGAACTTACCAAGACGTGCGGAGCGAATTTATTGAGTAAATTCGATCGGCAAGATTCGAAGATCTCAGAGGGAAGAGCATTATCACTGCGTTTCTGACTAGTTAGAGCAATGAGGTTTTTAGCAACCGTTGTGAGGGTCTAAAATGGGAAGGCGGGTGGCGATAAGCAAAGAGGAGGAAGTAACGCGGAAAAGAGTGGGAAGACACTTGCCTTTGTATCTCGGACCGGGGACTCAGCTGCTAAACCTTCTGAACCCTTACAAATGGACGGACAGATACCGCGAAGGAAAAGGAGGTTACACCAAACCGCGTTCGTTGACTTAAGTTCGGGGCATTTCTGATGAAGAGAGTATAAGATGCCGTTGTAGACACTTACCTGCAACTCGGAATAGATCCAGCGGATTTGAAGGGGAAATTCTTTAGCGTACTCAAGCAAGTCTTCCACAAGCAATTCGACCAGACTGCAGTACCACTCAGCTTGAGTGGAACAGACGTCAACACGGGAGCCAGTTTGGGAGAAACTGTGTGATGCCACCGGAGACGAATCTCTGTGGTGTTGTGGGGGGCAAGTTGAAACACGATGCAGCTCGGAGCCTAAGATAAATTACTTTCGTAAGCTTAGATTAATCGTATGAGAAAAAAGGGGATCCGACGGGGGAGGAGGGGAATAGACTGGATAGATGGTACGAAATTGATGCCAGTTACCGCTATGCACACAAAACACGAGAAATAACCGGTGCTGAGATCATGTGAAATTGTGGGAAGACTGAGACCTTTGAGAGCCGAATGTTGAATTTTTTCGGTGTGTGTGTGTGTGTTTGCGTATATAGAAGGTAGTAGTGAATCGGCTCCTGCTGCTTTCTGATAAACTCAGCTGAAAAACGAAAAATAAAGAACCCCGATCTTTTACAGTCCGACACTGCGAATTATGTGTGAGGCATTCGCTGAATGATGGTTGTGAGGACAAATTCTGGCATCATAAAATATTGAGCTGATTTCGTTGGCGAGATGTGTCGATGAATGGAATAAATAGACTCAAGAATGTTTCGCTGTTACTGTTCCTTCCTAGCGCAAATCAGAAAAGAAGCTATGTGGAATAATGTGATGAGGTGTCCGATAGGGACACCAAAGTATCACACATACGCGACGCCGATACGCGTGTGAAAGTGTTAAAGATGGACTCCCATCAAAGTTGTGAGACCTCATTGAGGTCGATCTTTTCTTAATGAATTACCGCTACAACCACGGGCAATGACGTTTAAACATGTTCAAAGCTTCCAATTTCATGACATTTGGGACAATTAATGACTAATGTAACCGTAAGTAGGGATGCAAATGACTCCCAGCACGCTGCCATGGAGCTTGACATGTCCTATAGCAATCTTAGAAGCAGCTCTAAGAAATCAAATACCTATAGCAAACTATACAATCATTGAGCAAAGAACAGTAAGAGTGAAGGCTCTAGTTTCGAATCACCAATAAAGCGTGTTTTCATGTTTACGAAAGAACATGTTAAGGTATGCGTGCATGAAAAACCTCCCGATGGTAAAAACGCTCGCGCTAGTCTCAGTAGCCGCGGCCATACAGAGTCAATTAACTGCCCTTTTCTTGCCCAAATACCAGCCAACAGTAGGGAGGATTTGCTAGCCAGCCACTTATCCACATTTAGCACAAACAAACAAATAACCAGCAAAGGCTCTAATTCTCCACCCAAAATTCGCCGTATTTTTATTTCCACCCTGATTTATCATAGGTGGAAGATGGATGTCTGATCGCGTCGGCGCCCTCAAATAGTTAGAAACCTCCACATATGACCCTAGCAGGGATTGTAGAAACACAAATGTAACGCCGGAAAGTGCGCAGGGAAGGAGACACGGAAAATTTCACCACCAGACCTGTGTGCTCCTCGAAGAACAAAGACTTGTCAATACCCGCATGATGATTTGGAATCTACCCTGCAACCGCCCTTTCACGTGGTTTTCAAATAGGTACCATTAGGGTACCATAAGGGAGATGCGATATGAAGTGATGAACGAGGAAGGTACAAGTTATTCGAGGACGAAGTGACGAGACTCTGATTCCTAACACTAATCGCTCTCCGATGGGAATCAAACACCACCCACTGAGTAGGCGTGTGGTACACAGAGAAATGACCCATCAACTCAACGTGGGTGAGGTGAGAGAGGCGCGAAGACCGAAGAAGGCAGATGATGTAGTTATGAAAATCATTGACACATCTAAGCCTGTAATACCAAATTTCCGTTTCAGAAAATAATGTTTGCGTATGCAAATGAGCAACAACTATCGCATTTCAGGGACTGAAAACCAGCAACTGTATTCAGTTATGCGTTTATGCGCGGGATAAAAACCAACTTCTCCACCTCTGTGCAATGGCGATGGGCGCATCACCAGGGAGCAATCTGATATTACATATGCATAGCTTAAATCTATTCTCGCAGTTACCTGCCCAGTGACACGTTTATGGATCCTAGCAAATAGGGCCTCGGGAATAAAAGTAGCTCAGTACAAAGTGAAAGGACGACTAAAACACTTGAAAAGGGAAGATTCCAGCCGTTATGGCATTTTAGCTGAAAGGAAGCATTCCGTTTTCAGAAATGCATTCAGAGCAATTGGCATAATTAACTTCTATGATTTTAAATCAGGTTACTGACAGAAAACGACAGAATGGAGTGGTAGTGCATTTAAAGGACTTAAAACGCCGAATAAAGTCAAGCAACGAAGTATTAATGCTCAGTTGTTATAACTGATACGAAAAAAATACCCCAAAAGGAATCCATATTCATCAAAGTCAGTTGAATGCTTACCAATCGGTAACATATACACCAATCGCAAATCATTAATTATACTAAAAGGTGTCTTTTGAGGGCAACTCTCAACAGCTTGATAGAGAAAACGTACTGCCGCCACTGCCAAAAGGCGTATTGCAAGAGCCAGACCCTGATGAAGAAGAGGCCTCAACTTCTAAGACCGATTTTTCTCCGCCTGAAGAGAATCTGACGACTCGTGAGGTGGTGCCGGCACTGGAGGCCCCGGTGGAGGTGACAGCTGTTGGCAAGATGGCCGAGGCAGTGGTCGTGCCGGCGCCTCCAGCAGCACTAGGCGCCCCCTTTGCGATCTCATTGAAGACGCGACGAAAGCACTTTTGTCGCCACTCAGAACAAACCATGTTCATGTACTGATCCATAATCAACTGCCCCAGAGCATTCGACCGGAAGGCACCGGCTACGAGAGGCGTAGAATAAAAGATTAGCATATTCAGCATCATTTATCTGGCAAAGGTTCGGATGGAGGCATACCCGGATTATCGGCGGGGATGACTGCCTTAAGGAGATTGACAATTAACTCCAAGTGGCGCTTTGATTCAATGCAGGCTAATAGAAGGCTTGATTGGAAGTTGCCCTGGTCACTAGCCAAAACATCCCACATATACGTACAGGCTGGGACAAGTTCTGTCTCCAGATGTGAGGTGATAACCTAGTAAGGATGAATAAACGATTTAAGGAGGAAAACGGCATGAAGGATCGCCCACCTTTTCAATATCAACTCATTGTCTTAAATAAAACTATCAATTGTGGCGCCAAGACGAGGCTCAGTTTGCTCCTCTTGGGAGGAAGATCACTGTGGTTATACGGATGACATCTCGTAAACAAAAGGATGAGTGATAGATTTCTATTAGGGTACATTGCGAATGCACGCAAGGATAAAAGGTATGTGATTAAGTTATTTCATTGTACTCCTACACACCGTATCCGAACGACATTTGTTTGAATTACGCATGCAACCAAGAAAGGTGAAGTCTCCCGTGTTACAGCTTATGCACTTCCACTTTAAGACCCCATTCAGAACTTCTCGATACCCCCGTAGCTAAGCAATAAGTCTTTAAAATAGAATTTGGAGGACATTTTGACCGAGACTTTGCACTTATTTGACGCAATTCATAGGCTCTGACCAAACATCAGGACGTTACACGGTATCAAGATATACCTGGAGGTGACAGGTACCTTGGAATTGGGTTGACATGAACATAGCCACATTTGGTAAAAATAAAAGATCATGACTGAGGTCATTTGTGTTAGGATTCTAACGGGTAAAGAAAACGACCCAAGTGTAGTAGTGCAACGGGTCAGCGAGTGAGAAAAGGCATATGGTACCAAAGCTGGAATTACACAGACTTCAAGAGGTGGGCAAGATACTCTTGTAGAGTTAATAAAGCAGGAGAAGGGGTGGGGAAGTACATTTACTAAAGATCCATATCTTCTCCAGCGATTGGTCTGTAACAACTATTAACTTATTCATCAAAACGCAGATCGTAGCTAGCAATTCATTGCGCCGAATCATCTACACTGGGGCACGCATAACCGAGGGGAGTTGTTTAGGAAATGGCTCCCACTTAGCAATCTCTTGCAACAAACCTGCCAACGGAAACCATTTGCGAAGTCCCAAGAAAGATCCCATAATTCACCAACGGCATGCAAAGCTCCCTATTATACAACCCATTTTTGGAGAACGTTTGGTTTTCCTACTTGATGTTCATCGTCCTCCCACGGACAAAGCGTTTAATGAAAGCAGAACCCGAAACAGCCTTCTATTTAGGCCATTTCCAGTCCTCTAGTTCTTATTAGTACCGTCCACCAGCTATTACCTAGTCATCCATTGAAGATCTACTGCGACCGGTTTTTCAATAGGAGTTAACTAAATTAAAAGCCATGACATCCAAGCTCTCTGCTCCAGTTACCTCAAAATGACCCTTTTGTGTGCCTTTTTATCCCCATGGCATAATAAAAAATAATGCCGTTGAAGACATTGAGATCGAAAAGTCCACGCGCAGAAAGAGAAGTACGAACTTCTATATGAACCAGCGAAAACCGCAAAACAATGGAATTGTTCCTAATTTATGCAAAAGTACACAGCGATCCGCACAGGTTTGGTAGATTCTGCAACACCTCCCATTGAGACCATGGGAGTGCCCACACTAGCAGCAATAGTAAGCTGCCAGAATTCGAGGAAACCCAAATGCCAGGTTATTCGTCCAAAGCAAAAGCCACATTCTGTGGGTCACCTTTGGTCCACTTAAAGTACACCTCAGTGTTCGTGCGCCGAATGAGATGCCATAAACCGACCCCCGGGATGCGAACAAATACGAACGGTCATCATTTTATGTCCGAACATACACTTTTACGAAGGGATGTTGTTCCAGACTTGATCCAAAAGCAATCATAAATGAGGATTAGCTAACCTTCCTTAGTTTGTCATAACATTGAAAAGGAAGAACGTAGAGCTCCCTGTAGATGAGTGTTGCCTGTGGTGAGACAGACTCCTGAAAGCAGCATATCGGTGTGGGCATGGAGGACAGAGTCACCTGCTGCTGCTGTTGTGAAGTTGGTGGCTGACATGGAAAGGACTGCCCCGGACCCTCCGATGGATTAGAGACGGTGGTCCGACTCCGCCCTGGCATAAGAGCCACCTCGAGACCAGATGAACTGCCCAGTGGGAAGGGTTGGGAAATAGCGCCGGTGCTGTTCACCAAAGCGCTGTGTCTTCGAGACATCAGCTGCAGTTCAGCCAACACCACCGCTAGACGCAAAAGTTGAAAATGGATAGAGATTGGAATACGTTAAGCTCCTTCCCTAGTAATCAGCGATCGGAATCGAGGCTGCTTACAGTAGGATCGTAAGTGGACCAGTTTTATGGGGAAAGAATTGGATTAATTTTGCAAATTTTACATGAAAATTATGGCATTTTGGAAATACAAACTCGGTAAATGCGACTGTGACTGGTGAACGAGATTCAAATTGCCAATAAGAAGGCAGGAATGCGTGCCTAATGAATGTCCAAAAAAGGTTGTTATAGGTGATAGATGACCGATCCGATTTCGGTAAAGGGTTTCAGCGGGATTCACGATGCTTCAGCATCAAGCCTACTTCAGAATTGTGCAATGAGGTATAAATCCAAATGTTTGAACCGGAACCAAGTAAAGACGAACTTCTCTTGCCTCGACGTCACAGAACTACAATGCCACGAACTAGAAATGTCAGAATTGGTGGCCCAGGAACCTCCCTGACTGTAACACATCCTTGTGAAAGTTGCCTACAAGACAAGCGGTACTCACAGAAGTTCGTTAAATTGCTGGCCCAAGCATGGCACAAATAACATCAGAGCACAAAACTGAGCGCTCTACCACATAGTTCAGAAAACCACTTCACAGCGACCTTCACTCTAGGTGGAAAATGAAACGTTTTCCAGAGCTTCATTTTTAGATCACAGAATTTTCAAAGGGTTGCGGCATAGCTATGAAAAATAGCTTTTCTCACAGAGAAAGGGGAAAAAACTCACAAGTCGAAGGCTTTAAGCAAAGAGGTTGATCTACGAGTGAGGTGAGGAAGAGAATTTTAAACCGCAAAATATACTTCATCAGAGCTTCGTGGTAACCCTTTTCTCAGTTTGCAGAGATGTGTGCAGAAGGGAGTATTAGCAATAGCAACGCCTACCTGCATGACAGCACAAAAAGAACAGACCTTCAACATGAAACAAAAATCCATTGAAGTGTTAGCCGTGACCGAGTTCACCCCTCTACTTGGAAAAGGAAAACAAAGCCTTTTTGACGCGTAGGATAGATTGGGGAGAAACAAAGGTCGAGTAGGTGAGAAATTGAAGAGTGAAAATTAATAACTTTATTCTTATATCTTAACCTGGAAGGGCTGAGATACTTACGTTGCCGTTTTTTTTTATCCTCGCGGTAAGTCACCTCGACTTTTTTGTATCCGTGGGGGAATTCTCTAAAAAAAGAAACAACCGCTCTTGAACACTCGAAGTTGCCTGCACTGAGTGGAAAAAAAGAACATGCTTCCAGCTGCTTAAGACCAATTAAAGGAGAAAGTAAATGGAAGTTTCTAAGTGGAAAGACAAACGTTTTAAAACGTCCATATCCATGCTTGGTGGAAGTTAAGACTAAGCACGATAGGTAGCGTCAAGGCCTGGCTTAATAATGAGACGCAAAATCAACCGAGTTTCCTGGCAATTTGCTCAACAAATGGAATTCTTCGTCTCCAAGTATTTGATGACTAGGAGTACCCGCTAGTGTTAGACTTTTGTTGCCTGCAACATGAACTTAGTGCTATAGTGAAACACAAAAACGGGCGACTTGGAGGTCCTCCTTGTGGCGAGGCTTGACGCATCATGCGATTCGAGTAGTCAGCGTTCAATCATTAGACACCACAAGGGAGTCACAAATATCTCCAAATTAACTTATGATCTGCCCAGCAAAGATATCTAGACACCTACATCTGCCCGCAAATACAAGAAGCAACCCTGACATAAGACAAAAACCGCATTGGAGAGACAATAGAAAACACGGGATCAGGTTATTTCTCCTTACTTCAGACCGTGGAAAAAAATGTGTGCAACTCTCTCCTCACATCGGAATGAAGAAGTAAAAATGTAACAAAATCCGTCAGTCGTCGAAAATGTGAATAGTGTAACGATGCAGCACTGCTCTCGTCCATGAAACGTAGCACAACGCGAGGCAATGCAGCGCAGCGCGACAACCTTGATTATTACCACAAGGCCAGAACTTATACGGAGGCTTGAAGAGGGCAAAGGGAGGTGGGAGGCATTACAGATATGCAGAGGAAGTACAAGCAATCACTATCAATGCCCATGAAGACACTTCCATTGGGCCAAATGAACGGGTAGTGTGAATAGGCAAACTTTGCAGTTGCGTGACAGTGTTCTGACGCAATGATGACCAGTAATGTACTAATGCAAATCACATGAATGCACTTTATGGGCACATACTGGTGCTTTAATTAACTATGATGACACCGGATGGAAGGCCATTTGAACTATAGCTAGTTTAGGTGATTTGGACACTCATGTTATTGAGTTCACGAGGTTGTTAGGATCCAAAAATATGGAGAGTTCGGTCACCATTTATACGACTCGTTTTAGAAATTCGCCCTCATCAGCACATTTAAATGTGTACCCACACCACCTCAAACACGGCAGAGTATTGAGTCATCTGCATTTCACACAAACGGCAACCGACTCCCAGGTCGAAGTATCAGTTTGACGCGCAGGTACAGGTGCTGGTTCCTCCTCCCATCGCTGCGGTGACAAAAAAATAAATGACTGTAATACAAGAATTACTGTAAAACCCGAACATTCTTGATCCAACTAGGACGCTGGTTGTATAACTGATAATGCAGTGGACTTGAACCAGTTAGAGAAGCCGATTATGTGATACGGTTTCAGTCTTAAGCATCGCATTACTTTGAACGCACTCAAAAGTGATTGTCTGATTAGTGGCCCCACTATAGGCCCGCGCGATCTCCAATCCGTCCACCGTAACGGAGTAGACTCCGCCACCCTCACGTCTTCCCGATGGTGGCATTGGCAACAGCTTTGCATTTGTCAACTGGAAGATCGCCAGAAAAGAAACACATAAACGAGGGGAAGAAATAATGCGAGAGAAAGAGGGAAGAAAGAATCACAAACCTTCACTTCAAGAGTCCTAAAGCATCGAACCTCGCTTCGCCGTCGTTCGGGGTCAGCATCAACCGCCGTCTCAGCACGAGTATTGCGACAGTGCACAGCAAGGGCCTTCAACCACCGCATGTACGCTAAGTCGATGGGTGCAGGACCGCCTGCGGTTCCACCGACACCGCCACTTCCACCTGCCCCACCCCCAACACCCCCACTTGCAGAGGTGAGGATCTTCGACCACGTGGAACTGGTAGCGTCACCGAAATCGCAAAACCTTGGCAGACCTAGACAATCAGAAGTGGAGAAGAGCATATTTAGGCGCGTATTTGCATTGTCGGTTTTATTTGGCCTGGATAATCTAGCTAGTGGAATCTACAGCGACGAGCATTCAATGTATTTCATGTCAATCTTAGTTGTAACAAACACCTATGTGTAGGTTTTTAATTGTATTCAAAAATTCCACTCATAGTATCGGGCTCTGCTGGCCGTGTGACTAGTGAGGGATAAAATCGGAAGTTCGTAGTTGTGGCTTCAAACTCACAGAAACCAAACAAGCTGCAGTGAAACCTACTTTGACACTCAGGCACAACAGGGGATTATTTGAGGGTAATAAATGCTCATGCTTAGTTCATATTTAGAGTTTCTGATTTCTGGAGCTTACTCTACTACTCAAATTAGAGACAGCTCAACATTTGAACTGCTCAATGAAGGATGCGTGGGAAGGTAAAGCCGCCAGCCACTAAGCTTAGATAAGACAAATAACTATAATGGATGCTTCAAGCATTAGTTGATTGAGAAAAACAACCACCTTTATCTACACAAATAGGCTTTCCCTATCCCCCTAATCAAAGCCCATTTAAAACAACTCCGGTTCAGGTGAAGTTAGGAACATGACAATTTGTAAAACCTGCTTGAACTACAAAAGTAACAAGAGACGTGGCTATTCATTTACTGGCGGTGATAAATTCTCAGGAAATGAAAAAAGTCGCAAAAAAAGGCCAACGCTGACTAATCAGATGCACGCAATGGGTGCATAATTTGTTGGTAAAAGTGGAGCACACCGATCGTAAGAGATTACTGGCACCAAACAACGTACACATTTTCTTACACAACTGAACCTCAATCAAGCTATAGATCCACCTTCAAAAAATCTGCTTTACAATCCAGCCAAGGATAAAAGTTATTGGACTTACTAGGTGGGTGATTCTCAATGTATGCCGAGGAAGTCACTTTCCTACCTTTTGGGTGGTTACAAAATGCAAGGCACTACATTTACCCATCAGTGCAGCAACTCTTTCATGTTACTTTCCACTTGCCTCCACATGGAAATCCGAATTCATCGACCACTGTAGCGTTAATAAAAATAAGGATTATGATATCATCCTGTCTATGTTAGCAGTCGTTAGTTTTGCTGCGTAGAAGTCGGTGATAGAGGGGTGTAGCAGACTTTAAGATGTGAGAGACAATTCGCAATTTTACTTCCCATTGGGGGGAGAAATGCCTGCCAACAGACGCACTAAAATCTTCGGAGCGAGCTCTTGTGGTTTGGTATTATCAAATGATGTACTCAGTCAGCCATTAAACCTTTAAAGTGAACCCAGCTTCGGTTTCAAAGGATTACGTGTACTGAAATGCAAACACCGCTTACGGCTAAGACGTCTCAAAGGCGTGAAAGCAAAAAAGGTCAAAGCCAAGTCTCGTTTCCTCACATTCTCTATGTTTTCGCTTAATGAGAACTATCACTCCCTCTCCTGAGGAACTAGAGTATAGAAATGAATATGATTGGAGTAGAAGTCAGCTAGGCTTTTAGGGACAAAGCGATTGATAAGGACAGAAACCATAAAACTCAACAGTAAGTATTCCGAGAATTGACATCTTTTGAAAGAGATTCCTGATATTTCGCTTCATAAAAATCAAGCTCACAGAGCAAAAAAGGAATCGCAATAAGACGTCCAAAAGGTAGCAAACATGCTGGACCAATAAACGAAAATAAACGTTAAATTTAAACATTTCGTTGCTCAACACCATGTAATACTAAGCAAAATAAAGAATGCGACTAACGAAATACCAATCAAATGCCTCTTAGAGACACAACGTACGGTAGATTAATAATGATGAGGACAAAGTGTGACCTCGAGAGACCATCAGCATTTATCTTCACAACCAAAGTGCAAAATTGTGTACAAAAACAGGCAGTAAAAAATCGTCAAGTGATCACGAGGAAGTGCTCCAACAAAAGCAAGTCTCACGCATATGCAAGGTTTTAGTTCGCGTTCTGGCCTTGTCAAGGTATTAAGGGTGTGCACTCCATCTCGCATCGAGATTAGGGGCTTCAGCAGCTCTATTTGGAGAAAAGGGGGAGGTTTGGGTGCGATATTTAATTGGGTTTAATTAACAAGGCAGTGAAGCATGGGGGTGTGGCTTAAAGTGATTCGTTTTAATATGAATTTGGCTAGGCAAGAATGCTTGAGGCCTACACCCGTGTTAACAAAACCAACAGTCTTTCAGACACTTCATGGAGGTGAAGAGCTGCGAGGCAGAGCTAGTAACTGGCAGCGGAATGCGTTTTGGGGATTATGGACCAACTCTTTATTCCCTTTAAATACACATAACAAAGTGAGGAAGAGACGGTCAGTGAGCCTCAATACTTACGCTTCGCATGGAGCGCGGTGACAAAATTTGGTTGTGAACTGGAGGCGAGGCAACACTCCTGAATCGAACTAGTCATAGACTAAGGAGCTAACAAAAGAATAGCGATACGTAATGTTGAGTCGAGAAGAAAGCACTACAATCACAAGGCGAGACGAAAAAAAGAATGCTGAAAATACTAGTAACGAGAATGAACTGATAAGTAGAAGTCAAGCTATCACCAAGTCCATAAAATGCTCATCAATTTGACAAAGAAATTTGACATTTTTAGACTGTCTCGGGAGGAGGGGGGAAATCTCTATATAATTAATTGTTTAGACGCATATTCCATCAGTATCCAACCTATTTGCCTACGAATTCAGTGGCTCCCGCACCTAGTGACCTCAACGGCAGTCATGGAGAGGTCCCAAAAACAATAAAAGACTACCTCAATTGTCTTAACAAAATGAGGCAACAGGAAATAAACGATTACAATGGTAAATCCATGCATAAGTGGATGCAATTAATCGAATTCGATGAATTTAGGTGTCACATAGGACGAATCAAACAATAAATTAATTGAGGGCCCAAAACTCACCTGCGACAAGATCCACACTGCTCGAGGTATCCGACCGGCCTGCGTAGGCTTGAGGGTCCAAGTCCGAGGCAGCAGCACCAGCAGAAGAACCTCCATTGTTGCCATTACCACTGTTACTACCAGTGCTGTTGTTGGTGGCAATGCTGCTATTGTTGTTGTTAACAGATGAGGTAGCAGCGTTGGACGCAGACGCACCGCCTATACTGTGCTGAAGTCTCATGGAGGTCGATGGAGTAGAAGTGGAGGCGGAAGTACCGCTCGATGAAACTCCAACGCCTCCAGAAGTAGCCGCTTGAGGACTGTTATAGGAGTAAGGCGGCTCTACCGCAAACACATAGTCCTCGCGTTCGCCCGTGGAAGAGAGAAGGAGGCCGAAACAGTGTTGTTTGCTAAAATAGTGGGAAATGCTATTTCGATCAATGTGACTTAAGAGGAGCGCTCATTCCTTATACCACCACTATAATATTAAATTAGAGTGGACGATACTTCTGTAGAACCCCGGAAAAAAAGTAAATTTGAAAACAATTCCATTATGACCACACGGACTCTTTTAATTAGTTATATTCGCTGTGCGAGGCTGCCTCAGAGTCCCATTCTTTTTTTTTAGACGTTTTGCTTAATTTTACTGCGATCCTTGTACGTTGCGGCTCCTGTTGTCAGATGACATCAATTTGGGTGACTTGATCACAGCAAGTACGTAAAAAAAACATGATGACGGAGCCTACCATTTGCACTGTTTGTAGCATTGCGATCGCTGTTCCACCCTAACTACCCGTCCATCTATGAAATGTGCAAATAAAAGTATCCCATAGATACTCACTCAAATAGGAGCGAATGGACAGGAAAGAAATCACAACGCGAGAGATCAATTCGCTCGGGCTTGCGTTTGTCCCCGTCAGTGAGAGTGATAATACTCTGCTCCCTGTCCAATGATGCGTACAATGGCTTCCATTTCTTCTTCTGTGGTACCCCTTTGAAAACGGAAATGAGAGAAATGCAAATAAGGGAAGTGAAGCAAATCTAGTAGCTTCGTCTCTCAGAATGTGTCCAGTCAAATGCTAGCTTAAGTCATTCTTGATGTAATCCAGCGCAAAAAAGTCGGGAGCTAGAAAGATTTCGTTACAAACGTTCCATGTACCTTTTTGATCACGTGAGTTCCTATGCAATTTTCAGCGAAGAGCATCAGCCACCAACCTGAGAAAGTGGGAATTCCAACAGGTTTGATGGAACTCAGGTTTGTAGTTTAGTCACTTTGCTTATCTTGGCCACGCATTGTAAAAGGTGACACAATCCACTCAAGCTAGCAGGCTTCAGAGGGCATGCATGACAAGGAAAAAACTGCTTCATGACTGAAACGGGGTTCCGGATGAAAATAGCAAGGAGAAAATACCTAAAGACTGAGGCGTGAAGCTAAGTGTGCATTGGAGCAACATCACTGAAAATGGGTAATAGAGGACGCACTCGCTCACACGATCTCATAACTGGATGGATTATAGCATGAAGGTTTACAACTCCTCGATGCGACGTAAAAGAGCGGTTCCCCAACAAACCCTCAGTTCTTGGTTGGCATAGTGCTTGTAGAGGGGAATCACATACGCTTCCTCGTAAATGAGCATCCCGAATGTCTGATACAGTAGCGAGTGGAGGATGAGGTTCAAATCAATCGTTCAATTTCTGATAAATGGCAATTGCCTTAATCATTCGTAACTCTACACAAAATCTTTAAATTCTTCAATAAACAATCCCCAAGACAAGGACACAATTCGTAGCCCATATCGACGATATTGGTACTTGTTCAGCCCTCCGTATACCTTAGTGTACATACTCAAAAAGATCTTATCCTAGGCGATATTAAGAGGACTTAGGAAAAAGTGAAGTACCAAACGCAACGACAATGGAACGTCAGCAAGAAATGCTAGCAGAATGGTATAGAGTGCAAATCAGAATGAATTGACGGGAAAATCACAAACAATAAGGTACCTGAATTAGAGCGTTTCAACTTGATAAGCGCGAAAAAAAGGCTTGCGATTGAGTGGGGAGATAGAAGATGCTAAGCTGACCGATGATGGTGAAGATAAACAACGTTATCTATGGTTGTAAGTGTAAAATGATCAACTCAGCAGCAGCTTTTATTCAGGTTCGAATGCAGGTTACAGCTTTGAAATACTAAATGCTTAAATGACTGATCAATGGTAGTGGGTGAGCTCACGATTGGACAGTTGCCAGCTGAGGCTGGTAAACCAAAAAGAGTAGACCACCGAAGAGTGAGCACACACCACGTGTTTATAAGCAGTTTGGATGTCGCATTGGTAAGGAAGACCTTTTTCTGCGTTGCTTTAGAAAGGGAGGAAAACGATGACTTCGGGCCACTGAAATATTGGAGACCACACAAAATGCTATTTATTCAACATGAGTAGTAGACCGAAATCTACGCCCAACAGGCCTAAATCGACGTTAAGCAGAGGCACGCAGAGGAATGGAGCTAGAAGGAAGCAGCAAGATGTTTTGGTAGGTCCTACTTATCCCATCTAAGTTAACCGACTAGCCAGTCTCTCGGCTCCCACACAAAGCTTATTGCACCTCCTAAAGAAGCTCAGACGCAAGGCGAAATCACACCAACAGGAACCCCCACCTTCACCGCTATTCACGAGTAATAAAAAAATAACATAAAAAGAATGAATATATGCCGCGATCACAGTAGTAACCATCATTATTGAATGGGTGTTTGTGTCATAAAACTCATTTTAGCAGCTGCACATAAACACACGAGAGAAGAGAGAGCAAGGGGTGGGAGTGGAGTAAGAGAGAGGGAGACAGAAATTAAGCAAATTGAAATATATATATATATATGCATATATATTATATGTAGCACACATAATACACATATATAATTAATGCCAATAGACACATAAATTCAGGTAAAATATGTACATGTGAGAAAAAATGTAAATAAACAAAAAATATATATACACATCAACATTTGGATCCCTCCTCCCCCGGGTGGGGGCGAGAGCAGAGCGCAACTGCCTTTCACATCTGCGCAATGTGCACCTGTACAACACAAGGCAAAATTCCCATGGAATGTGAGCGAGTTTCTTTTATGTGTGTGTGCAGACTCTGTGAGAAGAAAAAGCTTTTAAATTTACTACAAGGCACCCGATAATCTGAAGAGGTAGGATTGGAGGTCGGAGAAATGGGTAAGGGAAAAGTGCGTCAAATACGCATAATCAACGGTCGTGAATCGTAATAAGGAAATGCAGAGACCGAATAAAAAGGCATGCAGCAGGCGAACTCGATTATGCCTTTTAAATTGGATACGTCAAAAAATGCAAACTATTCCAGAGGGATTAGCGAGGGGAGAAGATTGTGGATGTGGAATGGCCGAACCAAATAGCATTCAAACACCCGAGATCCACCCAGAGAGCACCAATCAGCCTGCCAAATTTCGGAACAGAAAACTAGGAGGCAACTATCTCAAACTTT
>UYWX01000331.1:0-18242 GCA_900622495.1 Hydatigera taeniaeformis
CTACGTCGAGTTGTTGAGTCGCCTTTACATTCTAAGGAGGTGTCTGTTGGAAAGGTAGTTGAATACAGTGGAGCTTGCCAGTATAATCAAGAATCAACAGCTCCTCCATCTGCTGAAGCTCCAATTCCAGTGGAATATACTGGAACGGCTCGAAATGATCATCCCTTTGAGCACGATGCAATGCCACCATCATCTCCACAAGCCTTAAATGCTGGCTGTTCAAATGCTGCCAAAAGCTCGCCATCCTCTGCCAACCATGCTGATGGCCAACCAGTTGAGTACAGCGGCACCTCTCTAAACCCCTATCCCTTTACGCACGACGAATGGCAGATTGCTGAAGCCAATGGAACCATTTTTGCTGGCGCTCGACCCGACAATCTACCCAACTCTTTTGTTCAAACAGGCGTAAATGATGAGAATCAAAACAAAGACAATCCAACTGATGGAAATGTTTGTGACATTAATAGATGCTTGATGCAACCGTCATCAGCAAATCAATCACTTCAATGTACTTAATTGACGCTGATACCTCTACGGCATTGGAAACATAACGAATTACTTTGGTGTCAATGTTTTGAATGTCGAAAAAATAAAAGATCCTTTCATGCTAATGCTTACTTCTGTCTTTTTAATCAGTGCTTTTTACACATCGTTGGCAAATAATTTTGCTTGTAGAGGGGGTCAATTTGTCCAAAATTTGGCGAAGGAGAGCCTCTCAAGGGCACATGATTTAGCCAACCCTATCGATCTTCACGGGGAGATGCTGTGCATGCAACACGAGGAGGCCGTTGGGAGGGAGGATGCAGGAGGTTGACACAGCATGGATAACTTCAATGCCTAGACGAACAACTGATGTGGGGGAGGAGGGTGAGGAGGAGGAGGAGGAGGAGGAGGCTGATTGTGTTCACTCGGGATTGTTTTCAAGTTCATTTAATTACTTCAGGAATGGAAAGAGCAGAAAGAGGAGGAGGGCGAGGGTAGCTAGTGAAACACAAAGCCTTACTTTTGGTGCTGTTGGTGAAAGATGGCAATTTAATTGTTCTGCAGAGAATGGTCTCCATTTGAACGACTCGGAATCGCCTGGAGAGGCAATGGACTTAAATAATTCAAAAACTGAGTGTTCACAAGCCCTTGTTAGGCTTCTGGAGGACCTGAAGAACACACTTGTGGAATCAGCAAAAACATGCAATGCAAGCTTGAGGGAGAGCACTATTACCTCCATTGAGACCGTACTGCGGCAGATCCGGGCTCGATTGAGTGAGCCTGTCATAAGCGAGAGTCTCAGCTACAAATCCCTTGACAAGTGTTTGCCACGATCTTCAGATGTATCAACGGTTTTGCGTGAAGTTGAAAACAGTATACGATCTCTAAGGGAGGGATCCTGCAAATCAGACAAACTCTGCCACTCGACAGTCCGACTACCGGCCTTGAAAGTGAATTCAATTGAACTGCTTCCACCTGAGATGGAGCAAACACACTCTTCTCACAGGCTAGTTCCATCAACTCAGGAAGCAGCTCCGTGTGAAAACTCATCCACTCCAAATGCTGTTGTGGAATCTGGCTCTTTAAAGGATCCTGTGGAACCCGTAGTAGCAGTGTCGCAATGCTCAGACAGTCTTAAAATGCCTCCTCGAGAAGAACATTCGTCCTTAAGACGGGCACATGCAAGTCATTCTATGGAGCGTTCTTTAAAATCTCAAGCCAGTGGATCCAGTAATGCGGAACATCGGCGACCAGCATCTGTGAGATCGCATACTCAATCTTCCAAAGGATCGCCCTCACCTCACGATTCGCCCATGGCTCCATCCGGTGCAAATTCTCGCATTTCAAACAAATCCAGTGGAAGTCAACGCAGCAATCAGCCTACCAGAGAAAAAGCAAGCTGTGTCAAGAGTGTTAGCGAATCTAAGGTACTCGAACGATCAAGATCAAAGAGGTCATCTGCTGGATCGGACAGAGATAAACTAAAAGGTGGTAGCCGAGGCTCAAACGCTCCACCTCCAGTTAAGTCAGAGTCGATCACTTCAAAAGCAGTATCCGAGCCATACTGTATTGAGGATGTAAACATGCTTCAAACGAGGATGGATTCTGCCACGAGTCGACCTTCTGTCCAACCACAATGCTCTAGTTCCAAGGACCAATTGGTGCCACCATCCAATGGCTGTGCTCCAAATGAAGACAGGCGTCTTGCCACTGACATGGAAACTGGCAGTCGTAAGCTCACCAAACTCTCCAAAATACTGCGTTCCTTTAGGTCTCACTCCTCCCGCAGTTCAAGATCAAAGACGGGCAGTCCAATTGGCAATCCATTGGAATTGTGTGCAAAGCTCTTGACTATATGCACGGGAAATGCACTGACCTCTCAACTTGAAACTTGCAGTCCGGAGACACTATATGCAAAAATCAGCGCTATGGGCCCGGCGGGGGAGGAGTTTCTTCAGAGTGCTCAGGACTACTTGAAGGCATCTTACGGTAAACAACCCTGCAACAGCATGTCCCAAGATCCACCTCTTTACAGCCGACAGACTTCGGCCTATAAAGAGCCTCTTCAAAGCAAAAAGGAGTCCGAAGGAATGCATGACGTTGCTCAAACTAAACGGTCTTATTCACACTCCTCAACAAAGACTCTTCAAGACTTTAGGGGGACTGAAGTGCCCGAAAAGTGTGCTAAAAGCAGCACATCAAAAGTGGATCAAGATCGGCTTTTGGAGAAGCCCATGGAAGTCCAGATTCTGGAGACATTAAAGGAGGTGTACAAAAGTATGCAAAACATTGAAACAAAACAAGACAAGGTACAGATGAAAGTTGATCCAGAAGTGCTTGAACTTCTCTACGACATGCACAGTAGTTTAAATTCACCTAATCGAGGCTACGAATCGGATGCCCATGAGGCTGTAAAGTGTGTTTATAATGCAGGACCAAGAAATGCGTATGGTTTGATAACGAGGACGGTGGAGGAGATGGTGGATCCCAATGTGGATTTTCGATCACCAAGTTCAAGACTCTCGCCTCACTGTGCCACACGTTTGGGTCAAAAGTCAAAAATGGGGGTGCGTAGCACGCCAGTGGAGGAGGGTATGGAGGCCTCCGAAGTGCTTATAACTCTAAATGAAATTCGTCAAAGCATTTGTGCAATCGAAAGCAGAGATGCAAACAGTCCAGGCCCCGAGGTTCTGAGAATGCTCACAGAGGTGCGAGATAGCATTAGGATTCTCAGTACTGCTCAACAGGAGCAAACACCAGTCCAACCAGAAGTGCTAAATGCACTTGAGGAAATACGTGAAACTATCGCAAGTGTAGAGGAGAGAACTCATGCAGCTCAAGAACAGGCGAACCAGGAGATGATGGCAATGCTGGAATCCGTTCAGCAGTGTATTCATTCCATTGAAATTGAAAATGCCCAAAAATCAGATCTTAAAAATAAACAGATGATGGCGACACTGAATGAGATGCGCCAGTCAGTGAGTCGACTGGAGACAAAATCTGTCATGTCAGAGAAAAAATTAAATCCAGCTGTGGCCTCCCTGCTTGGCGAAATTCGAGCTAGCATTCGATGTATGGAAAAGAGTCGTGCAAGCCAAAGAAGCGCAGCTGACTCCACTATGATGGACATCTTAAGGGATATTAAGGGAAGTCTTATTTCTATTGAAGGAAGGGCATCGTCGACTGCTCAACGGCCCAGTGTTAACATGTTTGTGATGAACGGTTCCAAGAGGATAGTAAATGAAGAAACTTTAAATAGTTTAACGGGAATTAGAAGAAGCGGAGACATTGCTACTACTCCCAGATCCAACTCAAAAAGTTGCCCTGAAAAGTCCAAGAGTCTGCCGACTCGCGACACAGTACAGTCGCGGAACTCGGAGCCAAACGTTCCACCTCCACCAGCAGTATCCACAGATTCCTGTGCAAAAACAACTCGGGATGAAATTCACCAGAACATGGAGCAGATGTCGATTAATTCACGCACTGCATCAAAATTTGTGGACGATCCAAAGTACTGTGAAATGAAAGAGACCATTCTTATGATCCAGAAGGACATGCGCACTCTCATGGAGAAGCAGACAGAAGTGTTAGGGCAGCTGTCACGAGACTCTGGAGCAGCTCAGCTGCAGGGACTCTCAGAGGAATTGGCGGACATCCGCTCAGGTATGAAGTGCTTGATTGACACTATTCCCTCCATTGTTGAAGCTGTACGTCCTGAGCCGCCGCCAGTGAGCTTAGGACAGCAGGTTAGAGCCTGCATATCGCCTCCAATCTGTCGGCCCTCGAGGGCAAGTGTGGATGGTGACGATGCAGAGCTACAATCGCCTATGTGCAAAAAGGTAATGGAGATGTTAGAGGAAATGAAGGCTGCAGATGAGATGGAAAATGAAGTGTTACGGTGTGCTAGAATTCCATCACCTGTGGCCGAACTGCAGGACAGTGAGGCTCCCAATGTTAACAGTCCCCTCTCAACGCCACCGGTAGCCTTGTGGAAGACGGAGCCTGTTGTTCCGACAGGGGTGGGACCGTCATGCATGAAGCCTAGTATTGCTATGCCCGTTACGTCACCAGACCAGTTGCCTTCAACCTTCACATTAAGTTTTGTAGGCCCTCAGCCACAAGCTCTGAACTTGTCCCAACCAATGATCATTAACATCAATGGGCGCACTTTTAAGTGCTCAAAAATGTCGACGTGAAATTTTGATCATACCCATAACCACGCCCTCATGTATACGGAGTCCTACTTTTGATTTACTGCTCACACATTCACAACCAATTTAATTATCATCGTGCGCCCATGCTGCCGGTTGACTGGTTGTGTAGCGCCTCATTTTTTGTTTTAGTAAATCAATGAGTGCTGCAAAAGAGGAAAGTTGTAGCTGTAGGACTAATCAGGACTAGCCATACACGTTGCTTTACTATTTTGGGTGCACAATATTAACTGCGAATTTATTAGAGGTTCGTCAACTTCTCTGTTTGTCCACATCAGCCTTACTTCTTTAGGAGAAAATAAAGCTTGGAGTCAGTGGAATTTTAACACTTATAGAAGACCCTAGTCCTTTCACTGAAACGTGCCTAAACTTCATTTGCAAAAGCCTGCTGTTGAGACTTTGACATATTGCTTTGCAAAGCAATTTAAGGAATGCGCGTTAAGCATTTGAGCTGTAAATGCTGCCAAAGTTCCCTTACGTTCAGCCAGACCCAATAGTAGATTTGCAGCGAATAAATATTGATTAGTAAAAGCCAGCATCAGTTGTCTCACACGGCTCAAAATAATGCGGTTTAGTATTCTTTACATGAACATGTTGCTGAAATCCATTGTAAGGGTCACCCAATTTATGCGGTTTGTCTGCACAATCCTGGCGACATGGCTCATAGTGTCGGGCTGGAGAAGACCACGATACAAGATCTTGACTATGGGGGTACTCCTTCTGTTTTTTTAACTCCCGAATTTAGCTTTTCAGGGGCGTATTGAAATGACGAACCTAGAGGGGAAAGTCGCAGAGATTCGCCTTTCTCGTGTTAATTGGCAGTCCTATCTCCAGTAGTTGAATAGTTGGCTATATGGACCCTGATTTTAGGGGGCAGATGATCAATCAGAAGCAGTTTGATTTCATATCGCATCTTGATAACGCCACTACCACAGAAGCTCGGACTCGTGTGGTTAACGAATTTAAAGGCGAGGTATGCGATTTGCTGATTCTGACGCGTTTCTCAGGTTGCGCACTTGTTTGTCTCAATTTTGAATCGCATTTCCAAGGAGCAGACGCTGCAGTACTTACTTTCCTTGATGGATGATATCCTAAAAGTATAATCCCATTTGAGTACTTTTCCCAAATTAGGAAGAAACATCTCGTGTTGAGCTGTTTCGGCAGTACTTTGATTCAAAGTCGGAAAATATTTGGAATCATTTTTTTAACTTCCTTCAAAGAACTGACCTTATTTGCGTTTACCAGGTATAGTCCTCTCTGAAATGCCCAACGTTTCGAGGTCTCAAAGATAATCACCAAGTTCGCCTGCTGGTCCACTCAGCGCATTGACGAGAAGTCGCTAATTTACTTCTTTGATTGGCTTCTGGAAAAACTTCAACAACCCGTTTGTCCCTTTATCGCATCTCTACATGCGTTTAGAACAATGAGTATCTACAAACAGTGGCTCGTAATTTGCAGATGCTTCTTCGTGTTCGCGACTACCGCAGTACTTTTGTGACAAAACAGGGCGTAGACGTGTAGGTGTCTCATGCTAATTTTTGCAATTGCATGGTCTAGGCTCATCAGGGTACTATCAAACAAAGAAACTAATTGCGAACTCTACTACCAGCTCATATTCTGCCTCTGGTGTCTCAGTTTTAACGGCGATTTGGTACAAATTATGGTGAAGTAAGTTTGTCTTCATATTAACGGGTGCTCATTTGCTTTCTATTTTGCCAGAAATCCAACTCTTCTGCCTGCTGTTTGCGACGCCTTTTGCGATGCTGAGCGGGAAAAGGTTCTGCGAATTTGCATGGCCTTTCTGCGAGTGAGCTTCTACTTTCCGTCCCCTTGATGTATTTTTTGCTTTTTGTTTGATGCTTCTTTTTAAATACTCCTTTCAGTCTGTATTGGAGAAGTTGGATGATCCTGCATTGATGCGAGAATGCTCGCTGCGGATGGTACAGTGCAAGGCTCTGAAACGGCTAGAACTCCTCTCGCAGAAGGATCTTAGCCATGACCCTGAGATGACTGAGGATCTCAAGTTTTTGCAGGTTTTTATTCTTCATTAGTTTGATGTCTGATGGTATTTAATTAGTTGTTTAATTTTATTATATGGATTCTTTCCTAAGCCATTTAGCTTCCAGAGCAGTAATCTTACCTCATTACGAACTCGTTCATAGTTTTGGTTGGATACTTTTACTTCCTTCACGATAAATATATTTAAAAGTTGAATGTGTTACTTTGACTCTGACGGAATTTCTTTTTTTGGCTAACCCTGGAGGTTCTTTTTAATGTGTTCGGGAAGTGGATTTGCATTGGTGGATTGTTTTGGTATTTCAGGAGACATTGAAGGCCAGTGTTCAAGACGTGAGCAGCCTGGAAGAGTACACCACGGAGCTGACTTCGGGTCGGCTGGAGTGGTCACCAGTGCACAAATCAGAGAAATTCTGGCGTGAAAATGCGGTTAAGTTTACAGAAAACAATTATGAACTGCTAAAGTGAGTTGACGTTATTGCGAACCTTAAAAAGGGATTTTACTTGGAAAGTAGCGCAACATACAGCTTGAAACACCCGAGAGCTGAAAACTCGGCGTTACTTGTTGGTAGTTCACGACACCCCTTGAATGTCAGCATTCTTACAATTCGACCAACATCTAAGGTGTTTTATGAGCAGTTGAAAGTAGATGTGGTGAATAACGAAAAAGATTTAGATGAATCTTTTGGATGCTCTTTTTAAACCATAGTGTGGGTTTTTGACAGAAAACGTCGAAATTTTCTAGTTTGAAATTCGCGAAATGAGCTTCTGGTTTGTAGTTCGGTACCAAAAAAGTCGGTGTCTTATGCACCAATTTGTTTCAAATTGGAGAAGTCAGACTCAACTCCTCAGATCGTTCACCGTAATCATGATTTCATCTTATTTAGTTCCAACAAGTTTGTGTAGAATTTTTTGGCTTGATTACACCTAGAATGCTCGTTTACCTGATGGAGAGCTCTACGGAGACAGTGATCCTTTCAGTAGCAGCGCATGACGTGGGTGAATTTGTGCGCCACTACCCACGAGGCAAACAGTAAGTGGGGTTCTTCTCTTAGCTCGTCTTGCTTCTAGGGTTATTGACCAACTTGGTGGAAAGCAGGTAGTGATGTCCCTACTTCAACATCATGACCCCAGTGTGCGCTACAACGCGCTGTTGGCTCTGCAGAAAATCATGGTGCACAACTGGTAAGTGCCTGACTGGTTTTAAGTGGATCATGTCAGACATATACTGACGTACTGTTTTAATGTAGGGAGTATTTGGGCAAACAGCTGGAGACCCAGAAGGCAACGTCAGGAGCATCTTCGACTTCAGTGGCAAAAGTAAAGTAAACGGTTCATTACGGTCTCATTTTTCGCACCGATTCGTGTCGATGTCGTTAACCCATTGACCAAGCATAATATTACTTATCCTTTAGTCAGCTTTGATAAGCTCCCTGTTTTTGTGACTCCCCGTGCATTTGTGTGCGCTTATGTATTCCTTTCATTGAATCTTCAGACATTTTGATCTTACTTTATTTTGCCCCTCAGAAGTGGAAGGCAAGGTAACTGTTATTCCCTATCTGCTGCGGTATGGTCCCCCGCTCGAGTTGTCGTGAGGGCTAACTTTTGACGCCTTTGGTTGCCCTTGCATTAATTTGTGGGAATGTCAAATGGTCAGGTTCGCGGTAGTGTGCGTCTGGTTTTGCATCAGAGGCATCAGGTAGTGTCCTATCCGGATGGACACGATCTACACGACTTACCCAGATAACTAGGTTGTAATTAGTTGCGACGGGCTTGCTCTCAATGTTGTGTGATTTTAGTTGATGGCATTGGATGGTTAGGTGGGCTGGTACCTTGCACCACGCCAGGCGCTTGACGATTTCGTTTGCCCATATACTATTGTTGCATTCCCTTGTTTGTAGAATCATCCCTGAACTACACGAACGACCGTTATAGTTGCATGTGCAATGCTTTGCTGATGTAAACACCTGGTATCTGAGGTTTGTTTTTGTGTTCGCCTTGCCTCTGTACGCGTTGACTGGCCTTCGGGAGATGCAAGGGTTGTCCATTCTTCTCTTAGTGCACATATATTCTGCCAAACGTGCTGCCTTTCACTTGAAGGAAGTGTTTAGATGCTACAATAACTACTACCGAAAGGATTTTTCTTGCAAAATAATTAAATATCGGAATTTAGGTACTGCACCGTAGAAATGACTCCAAATCTTAAAGAATTGAACCGATATTTTTTTTTCAAAGTCCTACTAAGTTCAAAAACATTCGCGTGATAGTCGATAGTTAGGCTACTTTGATGGTATGTTTTGTATTAGGAAATTATGGCTTTGAACAACCTTGACATCTACGTGGGCGGATTTTGATTTAGTGTACGTTTGCGTCTCCGGACGATGACTCTGAGGGTATGTTGCTCATGCTTTAATGCTGTTACTTGTAGATTCTCTGTATTCACGGATACCGGTGATTTTCGCATTTGGCTTGCTTTTTTCAATTATCTTCTTATTCCTCTATTGATGCGCTTTTCATATTTCTTAAAATCAACCCCTACTCCCTATAATGTAAGAGATGAAGAAATGGCTGTAAGCTACTGTTACTACTCCTGAATAGTAGTGACATTAAACAACAACTTATTAAGCCAATCGGGAAATGGATTCCGTGAGAAATCTGGTTCCTTCCGCAAGATTCTTAAGAATTCTTGTGAATTTGGTAAGTTCCCCGCCCTCCATATCACCTTCCACTGTCCTCTTGTTTCAACAGTCTACATTGACTCTCCCTTAAAAATCCCATGTGATGACACCACGGACCAGGGTCGCGGCTGGTGGTTCTCAAAAAGTGACAACTCCTTTAGAGCTATTGATTCTACAGACTTTCTGCGAGGTTTTGACGAGTCTGTAGAGGTCGTAAAGAATGCACTCAAGGAACAGGGCCCTTTCGACGGTATCTTTGCCTTTAGTCAGGGCGCTGCCTTCGTCACTCTCCTCCAATTTTTAATGGAGCAGCATCCACAGGGTTTTCCCCACTTATTTTGTATAACGGATCTAACTCCCTTTAGAGTGGAATGCACCCACTGTCAAGTTTGCTATTCTCGTTGCCACTTTCAAAAGTCGGTGCAGCCTTCATGACCCACTTTACAGGGAGTCTATTAAAATGCCCACTCTCCTCGTCTATGGGGCGGATGACAAGATTATCCCTCCAGGTTTGTTGTCTGTTTTACTTGTTGACCAACTTTTCCCACTTGGATAGTGCATTTGTCTACCTACCCTTATTCTAGAAATGACTGAGGAACTACTGCCCTTTTATGCGGCTCCGCAAACCCTCGTGCATCCAGGTGGTCATATGATTCCAACCAACGCTGCTGCCAAGGAGGCCTTCCGAGAATTCATCGGACAATTTTTGCCAGCCGTCGAATGATCCGAAGCTATTTGTTAAATCCTTTCATCGTAGCCTTCGGGTGCGGAAATAAATGAATTTGAGAAAAGTAGGTCCATTGTATTTCAAAAGTAACTGATCCAAATCAATACATGTTATCGAAAAACATATAACCTCGGAGTAAATTAAAAGACAATCTAAGAATAAGAAAATGTTAAGATGAAGTGAAGGAACACAACTAAGATAATGCGGGTATGTTGTGATCGGCACTTCCTAGTGCTGATATTGTTTCATCTATTGCGATTGTGGCGGTGGTGGCGGTGTCGGTGGTGGTGCTGGTCGGTTCCATTTGTCGGAACTCGGGGTGTCGGTATCACGACGTGACCGAGGGCGTCCAATACGCTGGAGAGCTCGCTCTTGACACTTCTCTCCAACTCACGCACAATCTCTTCATTCAATCTGCATTAATAATGGGTAAGAGGGCGGGAGTATTTGGAAATTTTATAAGCGATGGCTAAGAGTAGCAACTTCTTATTTCATTGGCGCGGGACGATTATAGTCTTAAAATTTTTAGCATAGATTTCCAGCTTCATTCTCGTCGTTCACTGACAATGGGGGACGTAGATACAAAAATATCGCAAATGTCTAGTTTTAAGAATCTATCTTTTTCTCGTTGCTTGTTAATGCAATGGCAACAACCAAATGCTATTCTCAGTGGCAGGCTATTTCTTCCCCTATGCACTGTAGAAGGTTAGTTGTCCGGCGCTGTCAAGTGGCGAAGAGACAGAGGAGGCTAGGCGCTTACAACGCAGACGTAGCAAAATTGGCTGTGGTGGCCATGGAGCTGGAATGCGACCCTTTCTTTCTTCGGAGGCATTTGGGTGAATGGACGGTGAGGAGATTTCTTAGTCTCGACAAAGAAGATGATGAAGAAGAGGGAATTGAGAGATTCATAGAAGTTGAGGAGGTGTCCTCAGGCAGCTGTGTGGGCGAAAATTGTCGCAGAAAACCACGTAGTTTATTTTTGCCTACATTCACTTCAACATTGTGTCTCCCCTTGTTATTTCGACAACTATGGCCTGGACTGGGTCTTCCACGGAATCGCTATCAGGGAGTGGGAGGACCGTTCGTTGAAATAAATATTTGGATTACCACAAACAACATAGCTAGTAACAATACCTTTGGCGCCCTTGGAGCCGGTTCATTCATGTAGATGTTTCGATAATTGTCCTGCATAAGAATTTCAAAATTTTCAATCGAATGTTATAAGCGGTATGGGGTGCACAAATTAAAGTTACGCTTTGGCCTGTGGAATCCGTGTCGTAAGGACCGAAATTGGCCTCTACGACGATTTCCGGTTCCTCATCACTCATTCCACTTCTGCACTGAGAAGCCTCATAGGCTCTGTCAATGACCTCCTACGTACGAAAATATTTAACGTTAGTTCTTATGTGATTCCAAACTTAATCGCCCAAATGCCATTCTACAAAACTAAAGTGGTTCCTTCTTCGGAGAGAAGTGACTATACGGTCTATTATTTGCTTCAATACATAGAGAGCAGGACTGTAAAACGTGCTGAAGGGAGATAGCTCTTAAGGAGCCCATCAATAGGACACTAAGGTGCGAAAAGTTCTTCTCCAACCCGCCTAGAAGAAGGGCAACTCCATGTTAATCATTTGCAAAGCTGTTGTTTTACTTGATTTTCTGCTCATTTGTAGATCAATGGTAATGATCAGTGCCATCATACATAGCCTCCATTGAGTATAGCCTCAGTGCGAAAGGAATTTAGGTCACTAAAACTGCATTATGAAGACATATTTACCAAAAATGAACCTTTGGCAATATTGTTTTAAAACTTACGAGTGCCTCTCGCAATGAGGTTTCGTAACATTCGTGCTTATTTTGATAGGATACCTAGAACATCAAAAAACAGCACTATACGTATTAAACAAAATACACAGACATTAGTAAGTGAGCAGTGGGGTATCTGTCCCACTGAGATTAAAATGAATAAAAAAGGCTTATTGTGGGGCTTACATCACACCTACGCGAATATTGTGATGGTGGGGACGCACAGCCTCTACAAGCGAGCACCTGCGATAAGGAAGATGACCTTCAGATAAAACAACCGCCTAATAATCTATTTAGATAAACTCAATTTCTTCAATTATATGTTCTTATTTCGATAAACTTTACTTACCAGCAAAAAGTTGCAAAAGAATCCTATGTAGTAGACTACAATAATGCACTCTACTATAGCATTGTTATACAAAGTAGGTTCAAGTTTACTCCTCAAAAATCCATCACACTATTAGAGACAATATAATTTAGACACTCGCCGACATATACGTTTTAATCATGTAATAAATTCATTCGTTTTCGAGCCGTTCATATTGTTAACTTCTTAACGTTCAAAGCATAAAAAGTGACGGCATAAAAGCACTACCTCCGGTACCGGACTGCAATTCCCGTCCTCCATCATTTTCTCACTTTGTTGAATAGTCCAGCAACTGGGCTCCACTTTCTGCTCGCAATGATCAAGGAAACACAAACCAATAATCTATTAATTGCTTAGTAAATCCTGCTACATTCCATGATGGCACCACGGCTTCCAAATTTATTCTGCTTCAAAAAGTTGTTTGCGGATCGTACATAAAAAAATGTGACTGCCGCAGTTACTGCCTACGATACGTAGTTTACTTGGCCTACCTTGCATATAATCATTTATTTGTGTTAATTTGGTCTTGTGGTAATTTACAAACTATAATCCAAGACCAAGACGCTAAATAATTGGAGGAAGTTGATTTTTATGATTAAATAGACTTGAAAATATCCTTTACCTCCGAACAATATGCTTCTTTGTCAAACGGATCACTGTTAGGCTCTTCATCGTCATTTGATTCATCTCTCTAATTAAAGGCGAAAAATAAATATCATAATGGGCTCTCTACTCCCTTTGCCCTTGCATGAAAAGAAAAATTTCGTCGTAATGCAGATCGTTAGGTGACTGTGCATTTAAGATAGTCGTAGCTTCATTTCAGAGATTTTGCAAAAATCAAGGACAGTAAAGCCTATATATTTTGAAGCTAAGACCCGTCAAAAAGTAGTTTGACGTACAAGACATTTGCGAAAACTGTACTCCCATTCCCTGCGCCTCTTCCTGCAACGCGAACTTCTCTCTTGCTCACTTTCATAGTCGGTCTGAGGGTTAAAATAAAGTCCAAATTAAACAGAGAAATTCTGTGTCTCCGCTCCACACAACATTTTCCATCTAGCTGACAAATAAAATTGGGTGTTGGGTCAAAACCCGATCTTAGCGGCTCCACAAGATGTAACTACCCTTGAGACATGGCAGTTGTCCTTGAGCTCCTCTTTATGCTTTCCTTCGACACCAGGGAAGGCTTGGGGAGCTGCATTGGCGATGGTGGACAAGCAAACCGCCAAAGCAAAGCTAATTCAGCTATAAACAGTTGAATTGACACTAGCCCTCTGATAATGGTTGATGCAAGGATGTCAAGTGTGCCCAAGTAACAATGTCAATTGAGTAAAGTTGTGCCACCTTTCAAATGGTTGGTTGGAACTTTGACAAAATGTGTCGAAATAGAAATGATTTGTTGTTCGACTGATCGAAAACCGCTACTTTAATAACGAACCACCGAGAAGCACGTATGATGATGACAAGCGAGTTCTCTTCCCTTTTAATCCAATTCCTACACAATGCAAGTTCATTCAAATCAAATTATCAAGAGAGATGAATGAGACGGCGATCCAGGAGTTTTTTTATTTTAGACAAGTATGTCAAGCGCCAAGGTGATTGGTGTTTTGCATTATACTATCCACTATGAACAATATAAACAAAATATAATGCTTGGTCGCCTTGCCTCCAAGTCATGTCATTAGCTCATCGGTCCTTACATGCTTCAAGAGGAACATACT
Source organism: Hydatigera taeniaeformis (assembly GCA_900622495.1). NCBI lineage: Eukaryota > Metazoa > Platyhelminthes > Cestoda > Cyclophyllidea > Taeniidae > Hydatigera > Hydatigera taeniaeformis. The sequence goes on from UYWX01000331.1 coordinate 14,007, forward strand.
GCACCAGTACATTGTGTCTACATTTTAGTTGGAAAGATTAGGGCTGCCAGACAAGACCGAACCCCAAGTCAATCCCGTTTTATAATTAAAAATATTACATTGTTATACAAGAAGAGAAATAAGGGAAAGATGTGCTCTCATTATGCTCATAAGCATTAACTTTAAAACAACAGCTTACAGAATTTTCCCGCGAAGAATCTTCGTGGTTAGTCTTACACCTTCCACTGCACGTGTTTGGACCTTGCATCTACGGAAAATTTTACGCAGTTTTAACATTTTTTTCAGGTTGATTATTTAAAACTAAATTTGGGGAGCACCAACCGTTTGGGAGCTTTTTGTGTAGGTCTTCAGGCTACTGGTTGTCGGTTCACAGGACTATTAATCGGCAATAAAAAGAACGCTAAAAGAATTTTTTCTAACTTAAAATGCAATCGCAATCTGATACCTGCTTTAAGTAAATCCCTAACCCGCACAAGGATATGCAATAAAGCAATTTTACCTTCGGAGATGCCTCTTGTTCTGTCACTTTTGTGTATTCCTTGGCTGGGCATCCGGTGTTCTTGCATTTTTGTGATCCATTTCGAGGAGCAATGTTCGTAATTAGCTTCAAAAAGCAGCCAAAATCGCAGCTTTTAAACAGTAATAGTTCATGCAAAACTTTGTGACTATTGATTGAAGAGTTAAAAACCTATCAACCGCCAATAACTACCAGTATTTGGAAGGGTCTAGCTAATCTTTTATGGAAGCCTAAAGCGAGCAAAGTATAAGCGCTTCAGGTGTTCACACTCAAAAATAGCGTAGTGGTATAAATTCTTACAGGAGATTTTCGTGAATTTACGTCCCGTTCCTTGCAATCCGTACGACATCTTGAAAACGATCTTTGACCCCTTTCAGAATGTGTCTGGTAACAAAAGTTATGTAAGCTAAAAGCAACTCCAGAGTTGACTTCAACTATAAGATGCTTAACTAGGCAAATCTTCGAAGGGACAAGCTTGCAATGGCAAATGTCTTTAAGCATTCAAACAGTTGTGAATTCTTTCCTGTACTTTCTAAAGTTTTAGCCTTTTGTTTATTTCTTTACATTTTTACTATAATAAATTTTAATTGGAAGGAAAGACTGGAAGAATTGATGACTTTCTGCCAAGTACAAATTAAACAATCTTATCAAACCAACAGCACCAGGGTTATTTTATTACAACATGCAACGTGATCGTTGTTTTTGTGTAACAGTCTCCTTTAAAACCGAAGTAATTAGGTCCAAAACCACTTTATTAGGTGTCTTTTAGAAGTTAATGTAAAAAGCTCACTGGTGATCCTTGTGTCGACCCATGGGGGGGTTGATAATTTTTGTCAAATTCTTTTCTGCAAAATGGCTAATAAAGGAATGAAAAATGGACTTAATATCAGACAAAAGAGAGGTTATCAGTCCCTTTAACTCTATTGCATTAATGAATCGAGCTTACATTCGTTCTTTGGCGCTTCATCAAAGATGATGGATCAGTTTTTTCACAACATGGAGACTGTGAAAAAAGGGGCAGATCAGTGAAATGTTATTCGGTTAACGATCCTAGTTCTTAGAGCTGCTATTAATACTTCTCTCTACCAAAAACCTTTACTAGCAGAACCAAAGGACAAATAATCGCTAAATGCAGAGTCGCATTGACCTATGAAACGCATTAATTATAACAAAAAATAATCGAATGTGCGTTTCGCAGTATTTATATCCCTTCACAGAGTGACCTATGCATGGTTTATTTTGTAAAAATTTTAATTTAGTACCTGGCTTCATGACATTACCTTGATCTCCTCTTCACGGGTCTTTACTTGTTCCTCATTTACGTTGGCTCGAACCGATGGACAACGCTTTCCCAGGCATTCACTCGAAAATTTTTGTTCCAATGAGGCGTTTATAAACTGCATAATTCAAACTTCGTATAATTCTCGAAAGACGCAGTTAAAGTTTAAATTGCAGAAGTAATGTGATGTAAATGTCTATGCTGAAATGATTAAAATGCCAAATTTGAAGTAGCAGGTCTTATCTAGTGGCAGTTTAACTTTAGTATTTAAATACAGTTTCACGACTTTTTATCCTGCAATTAAAAGTTGATCGATTTATCTCTGTACAATCCAATCAAGTGGCAATGAAAATTTGGCTGTAGTTCAAAATGCTTGCCGAATTGTAGTCTGACTCAAGTTTTTTGAGTCCGCCTAAAGCGTTTTCGATCTCATTACGTTCGAGGCCCTCTGCGTTGTACCAGTGGAGGAATGCACCGCGCTTCAACAGTGTCTCCACAGCCTGTGTGAGCTCGTGAAGAGGTGTTCTGAAGAGGGTTGAGTTGTGCAGCGCCATCACTGAGGTGTCCGAAGGTCCAATTCTACTCGCCTCTATGGTTGTCATTGGCTGATACGAAATGCCTACCTGTGGGCAAAATGACATTTGCCTACTAAGATGGTTGCATTCCCTGTTCCCTTCTTAAATCACATAGTTTCATCACTATACACATGCAAGTGTGCAAAATAATGTTCACGGCAAAAAAACCTTCCTTGAAACCAGTTGGACACCAGTCAACGAAGGGGAGACGGTTGGAGGAGCGCATTTCGTCTATGCAGGTGTTGACCTCACGGACACTCGCATTGCCACGGTAAAAGAGGCAGCAAGTGAGATACATGTTTAGTTCCTCCTCATGTTGATGCACCAGTTGGTTTTCGGGAGCGAATACAGATTCTGTAAGTTGCGTTGTATCCACCTCTACGAAAATTTTAAATTTTGTGAAAGCTTGATAAAGTGACAGACAGTTACACTAATAAGTAGATGCACAAACATGAGATAAGTCCGCAATTCAAAAAAATAAACGTACGGCCCTTGCTGGCTGTCTCTAGGTCAAACAATGGCGCAAACCCGATCATAGCAAAATGGGCATCAGGATAGGGAACAAGATTGGTATAGAGGTCCATCATGGTGATGGTTGTAGGTCCAGGGAATCGAAAGGTTGAGGTCAATCCACTCATACACTGTTGTGAGAAAAGAAGGGCAAGGATAAAGCCTTCTTAATTTATTCAGAGGAGGGCAGCCACTGAAGTACCAGCATTTATCATCGAACATCACTCTACTAGTAGTAAGTAAAGCTTGCACGTATTTGAAGGCTGTTAGGGCACGAAAGCGTTATATCAAAAAATTACTCACCTGAGCAATGATGCGGTTGAGTGAGGTGAAGCTGGGCTTGGTAATTTTAAGGAGGCAGGAGCAAATGCGCTGGAGTGCCATATTATCCACAAGACTGACAAGATTAACGTGTTCCACTGGCACTTGTGTAGCCAGTACGGCGTTATACGGCTCCACGGGGCCTGAGGACAGCGCAACGCCAGGAATCACCCCAAAATCCATGCGCGAAATCTTGCAAAACTCATCTGCCGTGTGTTGTAGCAGCCCTAAGCAACAAGCCACAAATGCAGGTGATCGGTTGGTCTTCCGGACACTTGCGAAAACAATATGTATTAGAGCATACAGGACTTTCTACTATATATTTGTAAGTAAAAATATTATTAACATTAAATTTACTGCATCCCAGTCCGCTACCAGTGCCACCTCCATAAGTTCGATAGCAGATGATACCGTGGAGGAGGTCGCAGGCCTCCGCTAGATGACGAATGGAATTGTACGAAGCATCAATAATTGAACATGGAGGTCCATAGTAGCCTCGAGCGAAATTTGAAGCTGAATCCTCACAGCCGCTTATGAGACTGCTGGGTTGGAAGAGATTTCGATAGACCCCCATCCGTATTTCGTCTAAAAAATCCCAGCTTTAATTAACGCTGTAAAATTTTCTTAATACCTCAGAATAGCATAAAATGATTAATTGTAGGATTGTGAGACTTCTCGAATTGTTTCCCGTAAATTTTGGTTTTGAGGTTGCTGCTCAATTTCCTCAAGTATACTCCATGGTTAAATTAAACAATAAGAGGTAGGTTTTCACTGCAAGTAAAATTCGCACTTTTTAAGGAATGTGAAAAGTGCTCACCAATGACAGATGGTTCGGTGTCAACAATAAGCGTGCGGGGAACGTAGAATCCGCGCTGAGTAAGGTTGAAGAAGGCGGAGCCATCGCAGTCGCCTTGCTCTTGACCCAGTGGACACACACTGGGCTCGCCACTTGGTGTAATGTAGTGCTCCTGTGTAAAGAGCTCCCAGCACGCATCTGCTATTTGCGCACCCCCCTGACCCACGAAGATCTGCAC
>UYWX01000332.1:0-18237 GCA_900622495.1 Hydatigera taeniaeformis
CTTTTACGGAGCGCCACCGACTTTTTCGTCTTCTTCCAGTAGAAAATTGGGTTTTGATGTCCTTCAAAGGCAGTCTCGATGTGGCTCCTCTAGACGTAATTGAATGGAATGCGCGTTGTCAGCATGCAGACGCACTCGGAACCACTGGTGAGGTGAGACCTGCTGGTCCCGAATACCGTGGTGAAGCCTCCAAATGACCTGTCACAAAACACGAAGAATTCGACAAGACATCCATTGTTTAGGGCTCGCATAATTTACAAAAAAACGACAACGTTTGGCGTTTTTAGGTCCTTTTTTGAGTCTAGTCAACTTCTAAACTCACTCCACCATTAGCGCTTACTTATGAAGAAGCACAAGCAAAGCCTCACTGAAACACACATTTTATCTTCTACAAACAACATACTAAAACAACTTCACTCCAACCGTTTATATCTTTGATGTGAGATCACTTTACTCACCATTTGATAGCGAATTTCAGCAAGTTTTTTAAACTGCCACCAAAAATTAAAAGCACTTTATTTGAACAACCGTAGGAGACGTTTTTTTTCCTTTAATAAACCGCCTATTTAAAAAGTAAAATTAAGGCTTCATGTTGCTTTGCACGAGGGAATTGAAAAATCCACAGTAAGAGCATTTTATTGTTAGGGTTTTACTGCATTTGCGGAAACAAAATAATGTCGACAATAATATGAGTTGAGGGTGGAAAGTCGGTTTTAAATTCTCGTACATCCACGTCAGAAGGACGCAATGGCTTGTGCAATTAAAGCACCTTCAAAGTCCAGGATTAACAATTGTGAATGAGAAGTACTGCTCGGGCACACCTCCGCCGTGATCCACCAAATAGGCACCAAAGACTTGAATTTGGTGTTTTGTGTAGCGTCTTGAGGTTTCCCACTAAGCAGAGGAAGACGTCAAGTGGAGCCGAATGCGCGTATTCAAGAAGGAGGAGGAGAGAGTGGATCTTGGCCTGCTCCGAAGGTCAGTCCGATGCGGACAAGAGCAGGAGAAATGCCAAAGTAACTGTCAGTCCTACAGGTGACTGCGTAAACGATGTGTTGCATTGCCATTTTCTCCGGTTTAGCGCCGTTGTCAGCGCATTCCACGATACACCCTCCTTCTCCGTCGCGCCTATCATCAGCTGCCATGAGAATGCAAGAGTGTACTTGAGCTTCCTAGCAGCTTTAATTTTGGTCTGGAGTTGCGTTTAGTCTAAGAGCAGGAGTCGGGATGCATACTTCTGTTGACCATCTATTGTGTCCAGGGTTGCATCGAAGTACTCGACTAAAACAGGTACGAAACGGAGAAAACAGTCCTAGCGTAATGCCATCGTCCGCATCTATAACGTGAGTTTTGTAAGGATGGCGGTGTCGCTTCACTTTTTACCACCCTGGCAATGGAAGACGGGAGTGAAGTGGATGCCAAACGCCGATGTCATTTTCAATCCTTTCTTAGGAAGTGTATACGATTCCTTCACACTGTGAAGAGATGTTGCAAACGGTGGACACTAGGAGGGAAGTCATGACGTGGTCGGGTTCGTTTTCTACTGGCCACAATTGCAGCGCTCCGAAACATCTCACCAGGTGGAAGAAGGCATAAAATTGAGTTGAATGCATGCAGTTAAGGAGAAAGGGAGAGAGTTTGAGCTTCGGCTTTTCCTCAGGTCCACTTCAAGCATACAAGAACAAGATCAGTACCCAAGTAACCACCAGACACGATTGCATAAACAAAGTATTGCAATCTTTGTGTCGCCTTCTCTTTGTCTCTCTCTCTCTCTCTCTCTCTAACCACTACAAGGTCTGTGACTTGCTTAAAACCACCTACTCCACCCTCCTTTATCTGCTCTTTCATCAACTCACCGATCCAACACTATCAGTGAAGTTGCCTGGAAGTAGACAGCATGAGAGCCAATTTTACACTCTCAATCGAAATGCGTCTGAGGTAGACGTATCTGCGCAGCTCAACTGTCCACACAAACGCCATAAAAGAAATTATCAAAACTAATCCAAATGCTGATTTTACATTCACTTGTGAGGTATTTTATGGAGGACAATAGTTATTAGTGCTTGGAAAAAGGAAGTCAAATCTTTATTACTACAATTCTGGTAGAGAGGATTGTATTCTATGACAACTTTCAGTGTATTTGGAGGTGTTAATTGGCCTTCCTACCCGTTAACGGTGTGGTGAGGAAGTAGCTGGGGTGTGGTCTCCTTACCAACATCAAAACGTCTGCAATATAACGCAGTTGCCTTCCTCCTCTTTTGGCTGTCGTTCTCATTTGTTTTTTTGTTATTTAATCCGCGTCAAGGTCACCGATCTCCTTTAGCACTCCTAGGTCTGGAGTTTTTGCTTTATTTGGGGGGAAAATATGCCATGAGATCGGTGAGTGAAGGAGAAGAAGAAGAAGAGGACTGGATCTAATGCCTCTTCATTCTTGTCACTTTGTTCTCCCTTCTAAAATGACCCAGTCACAACCACATGGATTGGATCAAGTTGGTAAAGGAAGCATCACAAATTCATATAATTGTTTTTACCACACAAGAACCGTTAGCATCTCGAGAGTGAACTTTTTCTCCATGGTTGTTAATACCTCCTCACTACTGACCCAAGAACTAAAGCATAGGCATGAGGTAGTCATTGCTGAACTTCTTCTTCACTCAGTGTGCTTTTTTTTGCTCTGCCGTTCTTTGGGTTTTTTCTTCTTTCTGCTACCGCTATTGCTGCACTCAGCGACTTCTCTACAGACGGAAGAGGGCATAACATTTGGGCTACTGACATGTGCCATAGGCCAGCTCATCTAATGATGATACATTGGCGCAGTAGCACCTTCCTCTGCACTCTCTTCAATGGACGATGGTCTTTTAGGCATTCCTAGGTAGATACAGTCAAAAGGCTCCTTGCACTCCACCTATACGGCGCACAATTTGAATCCGCGCTTCCCATAAAATAGAGATTTAAACAACTACTGTTTGCCACAATCTCCTTTTTAAAAACCTGCAATCAAACCAACAATCAACAATGGGAGCGAAATTAATACCTGAAGTGTCCTTTGTCTTGTGCAAAATGTCAGAAGTGACATAAATTGTCAAGCTTGATGTCATTGGAAACTTTTCCGTGTTCACTACCTCCTGTTGTAGTGTGTGCTCTACCTCTTCGCGCTAAAAATGACATATCCTCTCACCTTCTTCCTACTGCGAGGCAACCATGAGTGCAGACACCTAACAGAGTATTTCACCTTCCGCCAGGAATGTAAGTCATCATTAACCTTATCTTTTAAAAAAATTTACTCTTCTCCCCAGGGATGTGCACATGTATATATAGACCTTTTGTTACTTCAAAGCTTAACGGCTAATTAGACTGAGTAAAGTGTTTGGGTGGGGAGAGGCGTGACGGAAATGGAGGGGACACAGCCTCGGAGTGATGAAATCCTTTCGCACTTCTCATTGTCTTACAACATTGAAGAGTAATTGCATGCCTACCCTCATGCCTTTGAACCTCGAACCTCAAGAGGGACTTAGTTGCGGAAGCTTTAGTTGGCATCGTATACAGAAAAAAAAACGGAAATAGGGGGTGTAGATGGGCCGAACAGGAATCCTCATGCTCCTTGCGCACTGGATTCGTGTTCGAATCGACTTCCCGCCTCTCCCCTATAAAGGCAAACTTAAACATGCTAGTGTATATTAAAATTGCTTAGTTTGTTTTGTGCATTTTCTGAAACAAAAAGTGGCACTAGGTACGAAATGATGAAAGGCCTGTTGGGCCATTTGTCTTACATCTTCTCATTTTACCATTTGCAAATTAGCTTTCCTTCTTAAGTTATGTGTACAAACTTGGGTTGTATTACCCGACTTGAAGGTGTAGTTACGCATAAAATTTCTCCTCTTTTATGAAAACGTCTTGTTTTACTGCTCTGAAAAACTGCAGCATAAAAATTCATTGTTACTGAGACACATCAAGACGTATTAATAATTTATAAACGTTTTGTTTTAATCACAAAAGTGGAGGTTGTTTCAAATAGCGAAGGCTAAACTGACCGATTTGTTTGAGTCCTCTTTGGGCGAAAACCCGAAATTAAGCGCACGGAGCATCGTAACACCATGACCAACGTCAAAATGAATAACACTGCAAGACTTCACGGCATGGATGTTATTTAGGGGTGTTCAAATCTTTCCATCAAACTAAAGATATCACTCCTCGCGCATATTTTGAGAAACGACTTATGAAGTTTTAAAAAAATTAAGTTCTTTATTGTGTCAACTTGGTGCTGCCAACATTGCACGTTTGGTTGCGCACGACAAGGAGTTTTGGAGTTTGCAACATTAACTAAAGTTTGCACTCCCGTTTTACCTTTTTATTGGCTGTGATGCGATCTGGATTCTATTAATTATCCAGCCATATTTTTGCCACCGTGTTGGCGTTGGTTTTACCTACTCTTTGCACGTAACTTCAGTGTGTTGCGTGCCTCGCCATCTGACCGTGGGGTTGATATTTTTCAGTAGATACTAGGTAATTTCGCTCGTTGTTTTGCTATTAAGACCCTTAAATTCGTAGCCTTTTCATTTAAAAGTGACACATGGATCAATACGCCTCCTTCACAGGAGGGAAAGAGTAATGAGCAAATTTTTACTAAACAGGAAAGGGTTTAATTAATCCCAATCCAGGCGCGCACTGCTGAAAAGTGAAGCATCTCCTCTGACACGGCTGGGAGAGCGGGAGGTCTTTGAGTCCACTTAATTAAGGAACCTTTTTTGTCTATGCCCGATGGAGAGTGAAGACTCCTCCAGTTATCCTAAATTTTTGACAGACACTAAAGTGTCATTCCTCGGGTTTGTAGGAATTTACTAATAAACATGAATGGCAAGTGAACAACTGACAAATATTTGCTAGCATCAGCACCAAGTATAGAACGTTTTCTATGGCTGAACTTCGTCATAACTTACAAGGTAGGCGACTTTCTCAGGCGATAATCAAACTTAACCTTAGAGCAAAGCTGAGCTTCTCTATTAACTCTGCTAAGACAAAGAGGCTTCTTTTTCAGTCAACAATGTTTACGGAAGAGTTGTGTTTTTAAGGACTTATAGGTCCTTCAAACACATTGCATGATGAATTGAGGTAAAAGGAAGTATTCTTACTTTGAAGGCATAAGTTTAAATTATTTAATAGCAAGGTCGCCATACGCTAGCAGAGTTTCAAAATTAGTATTTGTTGGAAGGTGAAGGTAATCCCAAGGACTCGGATGCACTGATATGCGTAGCTAAATCATGAATACAAGGAAAGTCAATCGGTTCCTTTGATGCTTTAAAATACGGCATTAAATTTTTTTAGTATCAAATTTATAACTCACTTCCAGGTCCAAATACAAGGTCTTTTACTCGTGTACCGTTGATACCGCATGAATACTCCTAATTTAAGTGATAACTTTCTATAACGAAGCTAAACAATAGTGTTTGTTCGTGGTGACAACACCAACCGTCGAGCATTTGGCTAGACTTCAACGATACCGCTTTTTGCGAATAATTCGTGTATATCTACTTTGACTTGGTAGTAAAAATGCCTCAAAGGTATGCAACACCTTAATATACCTAGAAACACAAAGAAATGGAGTTTTTACCAACCTCCAGATATGGTATGCTTCAAATTTTATACATTTTTCGGCATCAACCTCTTCAGAAATATTTTTAAGACAACCTTCAAAATTGTATTGTATTTTTACTGTTTCAGGCAATAAAATGGCTTCCCTCCCTAACCATTCCCATTTATCATCACGAATATCAGGAGACCTGAGGTTCTTTTATTCAGTTTTATGCAGATAAACAATAGCCGAACATCTGTGCTAGAGCATGTCCTATCCATTTCTCCTGGCATAAATAAGTCATTATTTTTTCTAGTTCCTTTTAACAGCACACAATTTGATCAAATTGAATTTATGACTCCTATCGGGAAATAAAACACATAATAAGCCACTAATCCTCCATTGTGTGAAATTAGAAGAGGTAGAATTAGCGGGTAGGAGAGCGCTCGCAAAGGTACTTTTTTGAGCACAACTATTTCGAGTTCCTGAATTGTGCATGAATGGTAGAACTGATGCCATGGGGCTGTTCTAGCGCCCCTTTTTAAGTGGACAGACGGAGCAGGAGGTTGTTAAGCCCCTATCTTTTTTGTGATACCACTTTGAGGACACACACATACAACGATCCACCGAAGCCACAGTCTTTACAGTGTCCACTTCAATTTCAACAACATAACGCCTCCTTAAGAAGGCGAAGTTTTAAGTAGTTTGTAGCTATTGTGAGAAATGAAGGGACGCCAATATTTAAACAGACTTTCATTGTACTGAAAGGGCGTCAAAAATAGTCAGCCACGCTGTCAGCTATCATCTCATCCTCATAAACTTTGGCCTTCACCAAAGTCATTGACTTATTTCAATTAGAGGAGAATAAAGGCGAAGTATCAAAATATTTAGATGGAAGTTTATATATTGCGCATTTTGGTAGTTTTATTCTTGTCAAAATTTTCTGTTCTTCCCAGCCTCCCTGGGTAGAGGATTAGCTGGAAAGCAGGGAACTTGATTGCCTTAGCTATGATTTGTCGCCGCTCAGTGACCAAAAGTGGAGAGAGTAGGTAGAGAACTTGGGAGCAGTGCATGTATCACAAGCATTTGAAAATGGTGATTCTTGATCTTTTCAATCTTCATAGGAGGTTAATAGGGTGGATAATTGAAAGTGTCATGTAATTACAGCGTAGGAGAGGACTTTGTCGGATGCCAGCTTATGCAATAAAGGTACAGTGGTGGATAATGTGAGCAGCTTTTTTTCCCAAAAAAAACTGAGGTTTAAGCAACAACCCAACGTTTTCTGTGATTACACCTATCACTTAATGTACTTCATTAAAGTAATAAGAATGGAGTCTATTTTAAGGCCTAAGAAAAGCCATGTTAACAAGTAGAGAACGCAACGGTGATTCAGGCTGTTGCTAGTTTCCGCTGGTGGTTGGCTAGGGTTTTTACTGCCTAATCAACAATGTTGCGTAGAAGAGACTTGCGTTTGGTATTTGCATCCTTGACTTCCCATCCGCCATTCGTAATAAACTAAGTGCTTTTGGGAGCTAATTTGGACTATAGAATTAGTTTTTAAGACTCTGAACAGAGTATTGGAGATTGCAGCTTTGGCATTACTGTTCCTCCTAGTTTTGCCACCGAAATTTGCACCGATCTTTCGGCGCACTTTTTGAACAAGAGAACTGAAATTCATCCTTCTTCTGCCAATTTTAAGAATAAGTGGCCACTGAATTTTCCGCAAAAAATACAGGCATGTAGAAAATTAATTTAGTGGTGCAATAATTTAACAACGCGTCGAATTTTTTTCCCGCCAGCACGGAAAAAAAATGTTCGTCATTAAACACAGAATAATTTTTTTCGTGACTGAAGATGTACGCGCAGTTTGCGATCTGCGGCCTGGTGTAACAAAATGTAACTTGTTTATATCCACCGATCTCATCCGCCCATTAGTATAATTTGCTTATTTCCTGGAACTTTACAATTTAATGTAACTTGAACCCCCATTTTCTAAGATTTCACGTAAATCTGGTGAGTTGATTAAAATGAGAATGAGGAGCATAGTCTTCCTCAAGGAGCACTTACTTTTTCTTTGAGGCTGTTACAAATGGTAGGGATGGATTTAAGGTAACAAGGAACTTTGGTGATAAAGTCGTCTGAATAGGTGCTCAGCAGACGAGTGTAGCATAATTCTTACTGATAGCAGATGGCGAAGGGCTTTAATGGGTTCTTTCGTTTCCTTTAGCTGGGATTTTTTCTGTAGCTAAACTTTGAGGAGAAGCATCAATCAGACTTAACCTTTCATCATGCAAACTAAGCCACCATTTCTTATCTTTCAAATGATCTGAGCACTACCGACTACTCCTAATTTCTTTGGGAGCACAAAATACTCCCATGGGACGGTTAAACCTCTTTTGTGTGTGTGCGATAAATATCCAGTGAATTGAAGGCGTAAATGTCCACGGAGGATCGTCTTGTTGCTGATGCCCAACCAGCTCTTATCGCTACGGCTTTGATAAATCTCCACTTTATGGCATTATAAATTTCCTGTCGCTATTTGTGCCTTGAAAAGGGCAATGGTAATGTAAAAATAGTTTTAAGACACCACACGATGAAAATCTCGAATTTCATAAATAATGAGAAAGCGTACGCCATCGAACTGGCTCAACATCATCCTATCCCATCTGGCCATCCTTACTTGAAGAGTCGTACTTTCAAAAAACATTGTGTCTCATTGGTATTGCCGTATTTGTGAGCAATGTCCGAAACTTTGCTTGTCAAAACAAAACAGAATTGGTAGTTGTCAAGATTTATACTCTTTGTTGTTATTAGTTAAAGCTCCTTTAACGGTAAAACTATCGGCAAATTTGCATCTTGTTGGAAAAGGCGACTACAGTGTGAAGCCGACGCTATTTGAAAAGTCACCGCTTATGCGAAACCTTGACGGTTAATAATTAGGATACACGAAGGCAATCTGATCGTTGGTAACAGCTATGATTTTATGATTAAAGGGAGTGGTATTATATTACCAGAACCATTTTTGTGTTCTCAATTTTACTTTTATGCAACCATCATCAAGGGCAAAAGTTCAAAATTGAAAAATCTAGCGACAAGTACGCGATGGTACTAAATAATTCTTAGCATCCGAGCATAAATAAGGCAGCTTTCATGCGAATTTCGCCCTGAAAAATTGACGTTTTGGAAAGGTGACGATGTTAGTAAAGGTAGCATCAAATCTTCATTAAACTGTACCGTATTATGCCTGCTCATTTGATAGTAGAAGTCATTAGAACTGGCCGAATGATAGTATTTAGATAGAAAGCGAGGATGTGGGACTTTGGCAAGACTTGAGGGTCGAGTTATGCGTCAGAAGCAAAATGGCCATTATAGTGATTGAACTCATACAGGCAGTCTAATATTCAGAGTATTACAGTGCTTCTCTCTTCTTTTTAGCAATTTTCCTAATGCTTCCCTCGATGTATCTCGATATGCCGTTAAAACGTAGTTGGTGCTGCAAACAACTATTCACGAGCTAACCACGCCATTCATCCACTCCTCTGTGACTTAGGGAGTGTATTCGACCCTGAAATAGACTCAACTAGATCTGAGGTCACGTTTGATCCAAAAATAAGAATTTGCGACCGGAACTACTGTCGAACATTGTTTAAACACTGGCCTAGAACCAATGCGAGTTGGAAAACGGAATCTAACACAGTCTCTTGTGCATATGAGTTCTGGAAATTTCATTTTACCTACATATATACGCGTTTAGGGTAGGGGAAATGCTGAAACGAAATGCTTTCATATGCTTCATGGCAAGTGTCGCCTAAGCTGTTAACATTTTGGCAGTGACACAGAAATGGGGCAGGCGTCATTCGCAGCCTCTTCGCCATGAAGGAGTTAGGGATTCTTCCACCTAAAGTGTGTGCAGTTCATGTGCACTACAGAAGTTTGCTACGAACGCTGGAAGTCAGATCTGAAGTCGCTGCCAAATGCATGGCGTTCCGAGACTTTCCATTCTGCATTAGAAGGCATAAGACTTGGCTGTAATCAGACAGAAGAGGAACACGTGGTGCTTTAGCCAGTCCAACCGGTAAAAGCGAGTTGGTCATCAAAGCGACCGCAACCCGTACAGGTAGTTGAATAAACAAAGTAGTGCCTAGACGTCATCCCTCTTCCTTATGAAGGAAAAAGGTGTAATACAATGCTTGTCGCGGGAACTCAAGGCCTGTAAAGAATTGTAACTACAATTATTGCCGACGAATTTGAGAGCCGTAGATTTGCTGCAATGAGCTGGGGTGGAAATCGCTGTTATTTATGTTTTATTGCGTCCTTTCTGTATATTTTTAGGCCACAATTACTTCCTGATCCTGTTTTTGTCTGTACCACAATGTAGGCAGGCTGAAGTACACGGACGCCGTATACGATGCCTGTATGGAGGCTTTCGATTGTCTTCCGTTAGCTGCTCTCATAAATCAACAATTTCTCTGTGTGCATGGAGGTCTCTCACCGGAAATCCACTCTCTCAGCGACATTAAAAAGGTAAGATTAAACTTCCCTATCCATTGCTTCATTCCTCTACTCGTCTACTCTTAATTTCATATCCGGCTGTCTAAACCTACCATCTCCTTCTCCTCTCCACCCACTTGTTGGTTAATTAGCCTCACGTCCAAATTTATACGCAGTCGGCCTTTAACCCATTTGTTCACAATTAATTTACCTTCCCTACTTCCTTGACTCACAATCCCCTAGTTTCCATTGCCAAAGACATTCATCCATGCGTGCGATTGTGTGTGCCCAGCGAACCCACGACTATCTGTTCATGCTCGCCCCGCTGTATCACGGCGATTTAATCCTCCTGTTGCACCAAGTGATGTCGACTTTCGAAATCTTAGGCCACGGATATGCAGGTTTGGGGACCAAGTCATGATAACAGACATGAGATGTCGCATTCCCCGATGGAAAAGAGCATCTACCAATGAACTTGCATGAGCCATTCCGAGCCCATTTTCCTTGCATACACGATGACGGATCTTTCGTGCCTACGTCTCTACCGCACTCTTGTTGCTAGGACAATGAACCTGAACGGTTGAAGTTCAAGTCAGAGGCCCAAATTTGGCTTAATTGGAGGAAATCTGAAGTTGGGCGAATTTAAAGCCTCGGCGTCAAATTTGCGGGCATTAATTGCTGACTGACAATTCACGCAGTTCACAAGGGGGTTAGCTGGGCAGAAGTTAAAGCAGACCGCCTTAACAGCAAGCAATTACCTCCCAGTGAGGATTTGCGCCTCTTATTTGCCAACAAGTGCTAGACTTTGTAATCGCTTTTATCTTTGATGTCCGCGAATGTTGTAAATGATGGCATAAAATCACCAACACCAAGCAGTGAAGTCTCTTAGCATTGCAGAATGCTCTGCCACAATTTGGGTGCAAATTCCAACATGGGGAGTGAAGTGATTTGCCTGGTCTTAGCCAGGCAAGCAAATTGTTGACTTTCATCTCCTCCTTTGGACGTTTCGTCAATTTATTGCTAATCCTAAAGCTACAAGCCATCATGGCGTGCAGTGTGAGCTAGTCTTTAGAGCTTTGGACACAATTTTGAATGACTGAGCTCATGTCTACCTCCTGGAGTCCAAAATCCTGCACTAATCAAAGTTCCACCTGATGATTGTCTTCCTACTGAGCCTCTGAAGGCGTCCTGTATCACGGCTGCCTACCGTCTTGACAAATGGCATTCTGACAGGCAATCGGGGCGTCAAACCTAGACGGTCACTCTTGCTGGTTCGTATAACTTTAGAGGGCGCGAGAGCCGCCAACTTGACATCCAACTTGACCATCCAAAATGTCGAAGTTCATCATCCGTGTTATGCATACTCTAGAGGAAATTAAAAAGTCAGCCACCTCAGATAAATGCAGCGTAGAATGTCAGCCATCTCATTTAGGCAAATCTCTTGTTGAACGCATTGCCAACGTGCCATTGAAAACCCATTCGACCTCATTTGTTGGGGCATTTTAACCGGTAAATTCACCCACAATTTGCAAATTCCGTGATAATAAGGCTAAAAAATGACCTTTCAATGCATAAAGTCGTCTCCCTAAATCGCTTGTGTTGCATGCGAATGGGAGGCTGGAATTCGCTGTATCCGATTCAGCGGCGTCGCCTTCTAGAGAATTTACTCAACTACTTTACAAACGTCTGTCGGTTCTTCATTCAGCTCATTCATTCAGTGTGTAGTTAACATCGCCTTTTCTCCGGACAGGCGGATGGATGATGGGAAGAATGGCTGTCTATTGTACTAAAGAGGCGCTTTATGTTGACTTTCATTCAAAAGGCCAAACAATGTCAACATCACAACAACGCGGTGTTGTACATGAAGCCGACTTTTCCTTTTTTACCTCAAAAATAAAGCTGATTGGTAGTGCAAGTGTAGCACGGGTGTAAACCTCTCTCGCCCCTCTCGTCCCTCCCCTCCCTTCTCCGATCATCCTCGTCACGTGCAGCCTTCCAGAGGAGTCATCAAAACAGGCATGACATGAAAGTATGCAAAATGGATTGCCATGTTTGGATGGCAAGGCTTTTTGATTCACATTACCCACCTTTAAATTTGTCTCCAGGACTGATTAGGTGATTAAAAAAACAAATGGCTTCCTCTCCCCTCCCCCTTTCACCTCTGCCGGGAGGTGGAGATTTGGCTCTCTGCTCTCTAAAGTGGATACAAAAAGGAGAAGACACCTATGCCTCTCACCTTTTGGCTCAATTTTTTACTATTTTCTGCAATTCGCACGGGAAAAAAGTTGTGCAGCAAAATTGTTGTGAGGGCAAAAAAATCTTTGACCAAGGAAAATTGCGCACACGTAGATGGGGTAGATTAAAGGCAGAAGTTAGAGGGCATTCCTCACTTTTAAATTCTCCTTATTTTTGCTTCCTTCTCTTGTAGTAATTTGGATGGGTTTTGCAAAATGTTGAGGAATTGGATTTGTCTGTATGTTAAACTTGGTTTTTTTCTTAATGATCTATCAATTTACCTTCCGGTGACTACCCATCATTGTCATTCCTTTATCCTCCCACTCGTCAGATCGTCCCTTCTTTTGTCGGAAACTGCCATTATCACTTTGACTGCATCCTGATCCAAACGTCGACTCTCCACTTTGGCACACAGGTTACTTTGTTCCACTTAATTACGAGTCAGAGGGATTTTGGAAAAAGCCAGAGTAGTGAATGTCGCAGCTACCTGACAGGCCTGCAATGCATTAGGCGCTTCTCCCGTCAAGATCAATCGCCTTTCCCCATCCACCCTGAAAGTAGCCCCTAGTGAGGATTTATGTCTGAATGCTTCCTGCGGACTGGTGTGTTTGGTCCGACTTTGGGTGAAAAATTGTTTGTGGGGCTGTTTACTTCCAGTTGGAATCGACACCTTGATTTGTATGACTCTGTTGTTCGAGAGAAAGGAATCAAGAGATTTGAAAAGGGCTGCATCTATACCATCGCACCATAAGCACGAATGCCACTTCATCGCTTAACATACTACTTATTCTTCAATTTAAGTAGAGACCTAGTTTTTGTGGAGAAAATGGAACATTTTTTCCTCCTTCACCATCTCAGGTTTACTTGGGCTGCAGCACATCTACACGCCAAAAAATGTGATCAAATAGGCGCAATCACAAAAGTACAGTACTCTGTCAAAACGAATTTGGGCAATGAAATGAATTGTGGCGAGTGCTCGCTTTGAGATTTAAAAATGTTATAACTTTTGCAAATTGTCACTTCCAAAAGAGCACGAGTCTGAGGAAATGTGGCCAAAAAAGGCAAAAATGCTACGTTAAGATTAGTAAACAAAGAAAGTATGGAAACTCCGCAATTTGGGTAAATTAGCTGTGCTTGAAAATATAAAACCAAAAATAATTCTTTCTCCTTTTCCAAGGATTTCCCCCCAAAATTATAACCTACAAAGATTTTGAAGTTTATTAATAAATTCTGTCACGTTAGTATGAAAAGTGTGACACATGTAATGAACACTTTTACTACCGGTGGGATGGGAAGAAACCCATCATCGTGACTTAGGTGCTTTCCCCCTCCACACCTGTAAGTGACCGCCTCAGACACAAAGGTGTTTTACACATCTTTTCTTTCCTACTTCGACAACAGTAAGTCGGGTCGCAATGTCTGTCTCCCCGAAATGATGTGTGACATTGGTTACAACTATCGACAGCCTTTGTTTCAGCGTCACTTGTGTGTCACTAACAAAATATTAGGTGTTTCGTGGAAGATAGTAAAAAATGATTGCATGAAATTAGAATATGCGTTAAGACAGTTTCCGCTGTATTATGATGCTGTCATTGCCAGGTAGGGTTTATTTTTTTAATCGTTTGCAACGGCATACGAGTTGGTTGTATCCTACAAAACAGTCGTCCAATTTGATTGGGAGCTGAGGGCGGCATCTGGAGCATTTCAAAGTGTGTTTTACCACTTTCCTATTGCCTTTACACAAGATGGATCGCTATCGAGAGCCACCGACCCACGGTCCAATGTGTGATATCCTGTGGTCAGACCCGACAGAGGACTTTGGACAGGAGCGTAACAACAGCCACTTCTCACAGAACTCTGTCCGTGGATGCTCCTTCTTCTATTCCTATGCTGCTGTATGCGCCTTCCTTCAGGCCAACAACCTCCTCTGTCTCATCCGTGCCCATGAAGCACAAGACGCTGGGTAAGTCATCTCTGCT
This sequence comes from Hydatigera taeniaeformis, assembly GCA_900622495.1. Taxonomy (NCBI): domain Eukaryota; kingdom Metazoa; phylum Platyhelminthes; class Cestoda; order Cyclophyllidea; family Taeniidae; genus Hydatigera; species Hydatigera taeniaeformis. The sequence goes on from UYWX01000332.1 coordinate 14,275, forward strand.
GGGTCACTGCATCCCTCCTCATCCAATTTGGACTTTTAAAAGATGCTACTCGACTAATTTATTACTTGTTTGAATGTGTACTGCTTCCAAATGGGGAAATGTTTAATCTATGACAATCTTGTCGCCACTACGAGGGAAGGACTGATTGGATAGTCGTTTTGCCCTCCTTCAAACAGGAAGTTGTGTGTTTATACTGCGCACTTCCATTAGCTGTTTTGTCTGATGGATGAAGGCAAAATGATTGAACAATTCTGAGATTGAGTGCTGCGAGGCCGATCGTGAAACAGGAGTCAGTACCACACTCCACCCCTCTCATTATCCTTTATTGTTGAAACTCAAAAGGCCTGAAAAGCTGGAGGTCGTAGAGCAGTGGAGACTGCAACCACTTCACCATCTTCATAATTCAAGCAATTCTCTTCCTACCAATAATTTAGCGTAAATTGTGAGGACTGAAAGTTGTCCCTCTTCCAGTACCAACAGATGTCAAGATTGAAGGTTTCTTGTGGCAGTAGGTTTTCAATTTATGCCTCCTTTCAGTCCTCAGGATGATTTTCGCCTTCTCCTGTGCCCTAATCCTGAATACTTTGGTGTTCAGCCTTTTAGCAGTGTCTCTTTAACCTCATTTAATAAGAGAATTTTCGTGTGCATTAAACATTATCTTCACTGGCAGAAAAGGCGTGCCTTCACATCTCATTTTGACCTCAAAAGGACTGGCAAATTGCTTTGTTTAATGCAAAGACAAACACAACTTCACTACCAACCAGCGCATATTTAATTATCGGTGGGCACAGCATCCTCAATTGTTCCCCTTCAACACCCTGTTCGAAGGCAAACGCTGCTTTTCCCAAGTCATTAATTATGCAATGTGATTGTGTTCAAGACGCCCTTTTTATTTGAAGCACAATGAATAAAGCAGGAGCAATGGGATCCACAAATGAGATGCAACTATTCAGCATTGCAAGAAGCAGACAGGTGTGTGGAATGTTCTATCAAAAGTTTATTGAACTAATGAGCTGAAAGTAGACCTCTCAAGTGCATCGAGCGCTCTGGAAGGTCAAATGTACAAAAGACAAAGACGGGAGGGTATAATGTGATCGTCTACGCTAACTCACGTCGAAGCAATATGGTGAGACAGAAGAGCACGACGAGACGGAGACTGTGTACCGTCTATACAATGACCAGACATCTCAAGCACTGCCTGACAGAACAAACAGTTTCGCAGTGTAGTCAGACCATCAAGCACTAGCAGGGTTGAAGACGATGAATGAGGTCGACTGTTCTCTTTATCGTGTAGGATGGGAACAGATGCCCTGTCACGACGACCTCCCTCCTGCCTCATTTGGTGCGTAGAGCAGAGTGACGACAGGACTACTTGTTGTTGGAGTTTTCTCTTTTGGTCCTTTCGTCCCCTTTGAACCCCATCATCACGTCTCAGAGCGTAGAGAGGACGAAATGGAGGGGAATTTGTCATTGAAACTTGGGCACTTTTTATTGTTGCATGAAATTTGCAGTACGGAACACATCGGATGAATAGCCTTTGCCCCAACTCCTGGTTTCGATGTCTCTTAGTCTTTTATCTTTTCCAGCATTTGAATGAAGTAAATCCTCCGTTTTCGATACCTTTGAAAAACAGCACTGTTTCGTGTTCGTGTCTGTTCCACGCAGTTGAATTGTGTGGTCAGCGACTCCTCTAACGGTAACAGGGCAAGAGAGGCGACTCGAACAGCGCCTCAGACTTATTTATTACGTTCCACCAAACAAGGAATTGTTTTGCTAATTTTATCGACACAGAGCTCGACTTCCCTCCTTATGGCGTTTTCATTAACGTTAAACTTTAAAACCTTCCAAGGAGTTGAATAGCATGAAATTGTAAGACGAAGGAGAGACTCTTGCGACAAATGAATTGTTTCTCGGGGTGTGTGTGTGACTTGTGTCATCTGCATCCATTTCTTGTTCACAAAACTGTTAATCAGTCGAATTTATGAAGGAGACTGCTACATTGACGATGTCTACAGCACAAAATGCAAACCAAATAGTGACACATTGCGAATGCATTTATGTCCTCAACAATCATCTGCAGATTTCTCAAACCACAGATTGTTAGTGGAAGGACTGTCAATTCATTCAGCAACTTCTATTCACCCTGCGTGGTCAGTAAGGACCATCACAAGGTGCAGAGAGGCTCTCGAAGGGTGAAAGTGATGTCCTTGCGATCTCGCTAACTGCTTCTATGCTTTGTAATGGTGTCTTAAAGGTCACTAGGAGATTTAAACTCTCTAAAATCTTTAATTGTTTATTAATAACCCCAAAATTGTCATTTGCCAATCGCCTCTTTTTGACTTTAAATCACAGCTTTGCAACACATCTTACTTCAATTTCACTAGGAGACGTCAACCTAAATGTAGACAACTTAAAGTTTCTCTCCAAACAGCTTCCTTACGACTTCTTCAATCACATTTTTGATGACACCTCCAAAACACATCTACCGGAAGGTATTTCCATTACACAACTCCTTATTAGTTGTCGTTTAGAGGTCAGTAAATGCAGACTCTGCGGTGCCCGTTTGAGGAACGCCGAGTTGGAAAGAGCAGAGCGGATGACTCTCGGCTCTACCCTCCACCTCCTTACTGGAATGATGCTTTTCATTGACAAATTGACATTGTTAAAACATTTTCACCTGTTTTACAGTCTGTGCAGGAAGAGGGAGAAAAGGCGAAACCCAATTCCCTCTGACAGTTGTCCACCATACAAAATTCACCAAACTCTGGTCTGGTCTTAAATCTCCAACATTGTTAATGTGTGTTGACAAAAAGTGCAGACAATTAGAGTCGGTCTTCCTAAATCATTTCTCACTTAATTTACGATGGTTTGTCTCGCATAATTTCGGATGGGCGCATTTTCGTTCAGCTCCTTCCTCCACCTTTCAAAAGAAGTTCTTCCAGTGACAACTTTTTATCTACAAAGACCAGCTAAGTGAGTGGATTAGGCATGGCATAGTTTATTTCGACAAAATTTATAAAAAATAGTATTTTTTTTCCAACTCCGATGTGTTGGTAACTGTCAGTGCCTCTTACATGGAAGTGAAATGGGTTTGAAGGGACTAAGGTGAGAGGTAATGCCAGTCCAATTTGAAAGTCTACTCAAACTACATTAGAGTTCTGGCATTTTGTGTCTTTTATTCAAGGGTTTACACAAAATTTTGCAAATTTTCAGTGCTTCAGTTAACCGGTTTGACGACGCACACGTTTAGCTCGATTTTGCGTCCATCTGATCGTTGTGGAGACGTCAAAATTTCACACTCTGCTGTTTTCTTTAGCTAAAACTAAGTTTATGAAGATTTTATTTTTATAAAGCTTTGAGTGACAACCCTTGGGATAGAAGTAGTACGGAACATTTGAACTTTGATGGCAAAAACAGCAGTTAAAGGTGGAATTGTGAAAGCTCAAGACTTCTTTGAAGGCGTGAATAGAACGTTTCTAGTTGACACAGAGGCTAAAACAAACATAGAACGTACTGTGTGGCTCCCTTCTTGTGCTTCTCCACTCTCCTCCTGATCAGCCTCTCGCGCTGTAGAGGAGCCCTCGGGAGAACTGCTTGACTCCAACATCACTAACCAACATATCTGTAGGTTTTTGTTTGTTCCTTAGAGAAACTGTTTCTGGGGCGGAGGCTTGTGCTGATCATCAGCTATGTTAACCGCTGGTCACAAAGGATCAAACAGCAAGGGCAGGAATTTAATTACTGTCTTTATCTTCATTTTGTTCTCTCAATTTGGGGCTCTCCAGATACATTTTACCCAGGAGATAGAGAAGCAGAGGAGTTGTAGGTTTGTAAAATTGACATCAAATCTGGTCTCGCTCTGGTGTCGAGGGTACACGTCTATTCTGACACCGCAGATCCTCATGGTTTGTGTTCCCACTGATTCCCCTCCTCCTCCTCCTCCTCCTCCTCCTCCTCCTCCTC
>UYWX01000333.1:0-18234 GCA_900622495.1 Hydatigera taeniaeformis
AGCGCTCCTCTGATAGCATCGTAACACCAAACTACTTAATTATGAGCGTGTAAAATGACTGCGGGAGAGTTTTGTCACCGACATCGTGACATCAAACCTGCTGGTCTGTGCATCTCACTGAGCTCTTGCATTCACTCTCAACACACGGGTTTCAGAATAAAAAGAGTCGCTGCGCAACACTTTGAGAGGTGGAGCGCTTTTTACACGTCGCCTGCTCTGAGTGATACAAGATTTAATTAAAACGAAGCCTATGAGCAGGCATAATTATCACTTAGTTGTGATCATGTGTTTCCGCCTTGTTAGCACTTTTTTTTTTATAATTATCGCCGCACCTCTCATCACATTAATTGAAGGTGAACAATAACCTTTTAGTCCAGCCCGACAACCAATGAGAATGGAGGCGTGGGTGACATTGCCTTCACCGGTGCCAATAGCAACACCGTCGCCATGGTGATGTAGAATTGAGAGTGAGCTTCCGCCATTACGATTGGTGCAGGTCTTTGTCATTTTGCATTACCACGTGCCGCCTTGCACAGTGGGTGTTGTGAGGACACCTTGATTTACCGCACAATAATGGCAACATCGGAGTCAGAAAAGGAGCACATTTTGACTATAAAATGTGTTGTAGTGGGAGATGAACGTATTGGTAAGTCGTGCTTTATTGCACGGCTGTCAGGACACTCCTTTCGCAGCCACTACCGTCCCACTATGGTCAACTTGACGTCGGTGAGAACAACGCGAGAGGGGCGACTCATGCTCGTTGACTGTTGGGATACTCCAGGTGAGTGCTAAAAGTCCACCTATTAAACTGCTTTATTTTAATGAAAGAAGGGTGTTTTTTACCAAGGCACCGAAAAGTACATTGTACTAGAGAAAATTATACATTGTTTATGCCCTCACTGCTTCCACTTGCCATTTTGTGGAAGGGTAGAGAATCGACAGTGAAAGCCTAATTCAATGCATTTATGCAGACTCCCATAAATGGTTGCATGAGATGCATAACCCCGTTATCAAAACAAACTGACTTGGCGAACTAATAGCACAAATGGGAACGTGGGTTTGAAATTGGTAGGAAAGGAATGTGAGTTTGGCGCTGTTTTGAGGGAGGGTGGGGATGACTCGTAGAGAGCAAAGTGATATGCTCGTTCCTCCTACTTTTGCTTTCCTCTTCTGATTACCTTACCCTTAATGTGCCAAGTTGAGCCTCCCTGGGAGGACTTTCTTCAGGCGAACCCCAGAGGAAGAGTTCCGAGCCTAGAGTAGCCTCTAGTAGTGCCTTTTTCATCTCCTTAAAGCACAGATGAGACAGTGGACGACGCTGTCGCCTTCGCCGGTCAAATGTTGAGAGGGTGGGGCGCAACCAATCTTGAAGTCAAAATCCGGTGGGAAGGGTTTAAAACAAAGTTATCATGGCCAAGAGATGAGCCCACCTTGAGATTGTGGTTTCAGAATGGCAGAGACAAACCAACGGGATGAATACAACTAATAGTATAATTGCAAAGATTTTCAGAGCCTGACGTCCCACGACTAGTTAGGTGTGTTAGCGAAATGTAGAACTTGGCTTTACTTCTCCCGACGACTGTTTGTTTCCATTTTATCTTGTTTTTATTTTGATTATTCAACAAATTTCCCACGATTTAGGGTTGACATGCTTGAGTCAAGCAGTTTTTGTGGTCTTGGAACTCGTTAGTACACGAAGATTTTTTGAGGAGCGTCATCGAGGCATCCGTGGAGGTGGTGATTATGGTGGTGGTTGAGGGCTCTCAAAATTAACCTGTTTGTAAGAATTTAGCCTGTCATCTCTCACACCTTATTCCATTCCTGCAAATCTCAGCTAGTGCTTTGTAAAGGAAACATTGAGTCATCTACTTCTGCAGTCAGACAGGCAACTCATACCAGCCAACCCTGAATAAAAAGATAAAAAGATGCTCCTCCTGGCCAATGAGATCGCCTTTGTAGGTGCTCACCATCTGCACAACATTCGACTTCTGGCCTACCAGAACACTCACATCTTTGCAGTCTGCTTCTCCGTGGTTATGCCGCAGTCCTTCGAAAACGTGAGCACAAAGTGGATGAAGGAGATAAGAGAATTGGGGCCACCGAACGCCTCTGTCATTCTCATCGGTCTACAGGGTGATCTCAGAGGCGATGAGGAGGTGAACAGTGCACTCCGCGAATTGGGTCTCCAGAGCCCCACTCCCGATGCGGTAGGCTTTCAGCTAGGCTGATCCTCACATGCCTGGCATTTTGACCGGTTGACTTCAGAAACAGCCGTAATTCTGACTTTTACACTATGCAGCGGTTGACCTCGTATAGCCTCAAAGTCCATTTCTTCAAGAGTTTGCCATTATCCTTAAATTAAACTTTTTAAAAGCATTTTGCATGAATTAAAAGTCTAACAAATTGAATACGCCTCCACCAAAGGGAAAAATTTTACAAATCTCGAAGTAGAATCATGTTAAAAGAAAGGAGAAGGCAAATGCTTAAGACTGATCATAAAAAGGCCACTTGAGTGGAATAAATCATGGCTTCAAATTGCAATTTTCACTGCCATTTTTTAATCTTTTCATTCGTTTTTATTTTAAAAAGTGCGTTGCATTAGCGGAGAGCATTGGAGCTATCAGGTACTTTGAATGCTCCTCCAAAACGCAAACTGGATTTTGCGAAGTCCTCGAAGTGCTGAAGATGGCAGTTCCAGAACCTGTCCGCATTGTTCGCCACGTCTCCGTTTCCTTTCCGAGTCGTGGAACATTTACTGATGTTAATGTTATCAAAAAGACCCGAAAAAGTCTACCTCGAACCACGGAGACTTGAGGTGGCCGACTTTTATCCGCTTGTGAGACCCAATTTTATTCAAAGTCCGTCTATCTAAGCTTCCTTCCTGACTTTTTCGCTCCCTCCCTATCTGAATTATTGCAATTCTCCATCTAATTCAAGTTCACTCAACTGTCTTGCCACAACTTTTTAAAATCTCAATGTTAACTGTGCGTGTCGTTGAATGTGGGTGCATTTTTATTATTTTGCAGAAATAATTATCCACAATGGCTTGTTATTTTGGCAATAAACCTGGTACTTATTTGTTTATTTACTTTAAAATGCAATTTTGAAAGGAACGATGTCGCTCCTCGACGCGATGCGAGTTGGGCGCACACACACGCACGCGGAGGAGGGTGAAGACTGTCACCCATGGAAAGCCATTACGTTCCACAGAGCCTAGCATCACGATCATCGTCATTCATTTTGCTGATGAGACTTTTTTCTGGATTTAACTTTGAGGACAAACAGCTTGTGGTTTTTTCTTAAGAAATTTATATCATTCCTTGTCCCGTTAACCAAAATTCTGCCATTGTATGTCTGCAGTCGAGACGCCAAACAACAACACATTAATAGTTTGGATGAGGTGCTTGTGTACTCATCAACAGCTCAGCGATATCAAATTAGCAATTGAGTTGGATTTTATTCAGCGTCAAACGCAAATGATCAGTTCAGTTCCTATGCTCAGTCGTTAGATTTCGCCTTAGGTATTATAGTGGATGCACATAAAAGTAAAAATAGTCTCTTTGGACTGGGCAAATAGTTCCAAAAATAAGAATAAGGGCCAAGATATTCTAACTTGGTTTTCTTCCCTGCCGGATGAGATTTACTTTTTGGTACTCACATTTATATTAGTGTCTTCTACTTAATTTAATTTAAGTAGTAATTCCAAAAGAAGTGTATCTGAAGCAGGGGGTGCGAAGGATGCTAATGCCTTCCCTCCAAGAGCAACAGGCCTGGGTGCAAATGTGCGCGCGCTATGAGATCGGTAATCAGTGCTAAGTGCCTATTCTTGCTCTCACCAAGACACGGTGGATAAATACCGAACTTAAAAACCCGACTCTTGTTGTAAATTACTTTATTTGAGGAAACAATGTGAAGAGCTGCCATCATGATCGTAAATGAAAAAGAGCTAATTGCCTCATGTCGATCAGTAATTAAGTGTGACCATTGCTGTCATGATTCCGGAGGGATTGTTTTTCACTACACTAGTGCCGATGGGTCCACATTGTCTTGCAGTTCCTTTGTAATGGGCAGTCAAAAATGGGGAGCAGGGTTGTTTTAAGAGCAAATTATTTCTGTCGACATTGGAGTTGTTTTGATGGCCCAGTGGCCAACGCACATTTTTAGCGATGATTTGGCAGCTTAACTGATCGCAATCAGAAGTGGGAGTCACAGTTTTACAGTCATTTGTTTTGAAGATTGTCTCTGTTCCTGAATCACACCGCAAATTGGCTGATAACAGTACCTCTGACGATGCTTCAAGTCTTGAGTCACGGCTAAGCCAAGCTGACAACGTAGTCAGGACACTGGGTAACGTACCGACCATAATTGTTAATACACTTTGTACCAATGTAACAATCCAGTTGTAAATTGTTTTCCTAATGGTACTGCCAAGGGCAACGAAATTTAACCTTTGAGTTTTTAGGTAAAGAGGGAAGGACCATAAAAAAACGACCGCTACACTTAATTTGTTTAACATGCTTCATGCCGAGCCTGAAAGCCTAATTTCTCTCAATGCCTTAAGAATTCGCGCTTGATAACCGAAGGTATGAAAATTAACTGAATGCTCATTATTCGAGAGAAAGGGTGATCACTGAAGCCGCATTCGCGCATACATGCAGTCAAATAAGCACAGTAGCACATAGCTTCCTCCCTTTCGGCACTTGATCCAAGTATTTAAGCTTCGTTTGTAAGCAGGTAAGTCACTAGAAGCTAAGTTGCTGTCATCGTCACGCATTCTCGATTCTGGGACGACATTAATCCTGCTTAAAGCGATATGAAGTAAATTATAACGGTGAGAGTGAAGAGAGTGTTCTACAGCTGAGAGGATCTCTGATTTCTTCAATGCAAAAGGATTGCAAATGGCAATAATCTTCACCATCCGCCCCATTCACTCGATCCAATGCAAAGCTTTTATTGAAGGAAAAGATATTTTCTTTGAACAAATAGGAAAATTTGCATTTCGAAGTTTCCTGGATGTCGATGATGTTACATTTCGCATGTCTATAACTCTATGGGGCTACGATTTATCTCCTAGTGTCCGATAAATAAGCTGCCCTAAGAACTTGTACCAGCATCTAGCTATGAACACTCGCAGTGGTTAACAAAATCCTTAATCTCTGCAATATATTTTAAGGCTGATCTGAGCCTCAGATCCGAAGATCTGGAGGATGGTGACTGGCGCTGCTGGTTCATGAGTTTTTCTTTCAGTTCGGATTATATTTTGTGTGCCATAAAGAGAGCTTAAGAAGGAAAGCGCTAAGAAAGAGAGGGTTGCTGTACTAGTAGGAGTAATAGTAGAAGGCATTGAGCATTGCTGAAGATACACGTTCAAACAGGAAGGGGTAAAAAAGACAATGGACTGGACTGAAAACCAAAATACGTAGTCTAAACGAGATGGCCAACATGGCGATGGCAACCATTCACACAGATGGCCGAATATACAAGCAAGAAAGGCAGACACCAATCCCATCCTACTAACGGTCTGTTTAACATTCGTGATTAGGTCGAATAATTTTTTACTCAAAATTAAACTCACAACAGCATGACAATAATGTTACAAAATATAGTGCCACTCATTTTGCAAATTACATTTATTCATTGCAAGTGCAATTGTTTTATAAGACCATTGCATAAACCTGTATTTTTCTGAGCCCCATTGAAAATACCCCTTTGATTCCTCCAATTAAAGTGCGACTCATGGGTTACTGTAAGTGATGGTATTTTCTTCATTGTGGCTGGAGATGACATCTTCTTGCCACTTTACCTTACAATAATGTAGTTCTGCGCCTTCATTTGATCGGATTTTCATGGTAAGAAATAAGAACTTACTGAAGGGCGGTTTCCCTTTCTGACACTGCTCGCAGTGTATGGAGCTGCTGAAATCTTTCCAGCTTTGCAGGCGTTGATAAAGATTCCTTGTTGGCAACGGCCGTGTATAAGGTTATCCAGCGCTATGTTATCTGCTATCCAAAGCTGTGAAATAAATTATGGTGGTGTGATTGATTTTTTCTCTACCATTAGCAGTTGTTGTGAGAGTTTAGCCCCAGACCAAATCCCAATCACTCTTGCACAATGAATTATAGGCTTTTCCAGACACCAATCTCTCTATCTCACTCAAAGGATTTGGGGTGTTCATTTGAATGACTTCTGTGTTTTGCCTCAGGTTTCTACAAATAACTATAGCTATCCCTTTGGGCTGCCAGAAACTCCGAATTCTTTTTTTACAAATTGCTTCTTTGAGTTTGTTTACAAGTCAGAATTGAATCTTGCTCGCATTCTTTAACCCAAACTTTCGTTGCATTCATGACATTTTCTGCATTAAATTTTAAGCCAAAATACGCTTTGCCGTCATGGGGTTGCAGCCTTTAGAATGTTGCGGTATTCTTAGAAATTCACTTTATTATTCGGTTTGAGGGAGAATCGATGTCCATTCACCCCCACTGTCAGGTTTCGAACTCGAGGGAGTGGGCTTTATCGTACCAACTGAACGGAGCGGTCTGGCGCCTCCGAATCCTTCACTGGTGAAGATACTATTTTACACTCGGTCTAGTCGTATTTTGCTGTATCTGAAACTGCAATAGGCTTCAATCTCAGTAAGAGGGAAGTTTTCTCGGAATGCGGTACCACTCGTTAATCAAATGGCTCATTACAACTATCCTTACCCTTATCTGCCAGGATTTAAAAGAATTCCAATTCTTGAGGTTTAAATTTACCACGGATTAGATCGGGGAAATCGTAGAGTTTGTACTTTGAGTTCTATATCATTGCACCTAGCAGCACTTCTTTGGTTAGTGTTTGGATCTTGGACAACCGAACGGCGGAAGTAATCTGATATAGGTCCGACTCTGGGTCGGATGTCGACTCCGTCTACACCAACAGGGTAGTCTGTAGGAGCATTGAGAGACTGAGCAACTGCAGAAATTCTTTTGCGGAGCTTAATCCAATCTCTCATTGCGCTCTGATGTGGTATTCCTTTTATGGGACTTTCCAAGCTATGGTTAGTTTAATAGTGCCTGACCGTTTACACGTTGAGACGTGTGTGGACTTGAATCTGGCCATTGAGTAAATCCCATCAAGGTAATTGAACAAAGCTGTGTCAATGTTTTTTGCTGAGAGAGCATTGGGAATCGTTCAGCATTAAACGGCCTTGGTAATCTTCCTATCGACGACTAAAGTCAAAGGGCTCACACTGTGGCTACAATCATTTTGTACTCTTAAATGAACCAAAAAGTGGTGGCGTCTGCGAGGATAGGTGGATTTACATGTGCTCTTCTTACAACTTACGAGGCCTTTGCGATGGGAATTCAAAACTCGTCTGGGAATGGTAAAGTGGCCTTTTTTTAGCTTCGATCGTTATTTTACGATCATTTGTTCCTGAGGAAGTATCTGAGGAAGTAATTTCTTAATGCAATGAACCAGAACAGTAACCAGCTCGCGCACATCACTTCCGTTGAAGATGGGATCTGATGGTAAAGCAGCTGAGCTGGAGGGTATCATTTATTACACGGGTCCTAGCCAGCCGGTATCAACAGCCTGTGGATCTTAACAACCAACAGCTATGATGCAAACAATAGAAGCAAAAGCAAAATGGAGTCGGGAATATAGCAGCATCAAACAGTTAAGGCTTGCTGGAGTCATTTACGATGGTGTCAATGTCGATTGACGGTTCTTTCTCTCAAGAGGACTTCTGTACGATTCTTCGCCTTCATCTTCATTTTGGAAGAACGGGAGGTTGTGAAAATCCATGTTGCTTGGTCTGAATGCGGGCTTTGGGGGATCCAAGGTTTCTCATACACAGGATCAATCCTCCAGAACTATTCATAGTGACTCGCTTTGGAGTTCTCTCTTAACGCTTTATTTTAAGGGTTTCTTATTGCTGAATTCGGGGTCCGTGGTTGGTATCGTCTAATGCTAAGATTTATTCATCCACTTTCCTGGCATAGTGATATTAGACCCATCAGGAAGCCTTACTATCAGGATAATGTAAATCTCATTTTTCATTAATGAGCCAAGTGCTATATTGTCCATTTTCCCGTGTTTGGTTGAATATGGTTGTTACCCTACTTAAATAAGTATAAGTAGCAGTCGTGATTAATGAAACCAATGGAAGTTACTTAGAGCTATTTACAGAGTAGACTTATGCTCATCATCCCAGCAAGGGCTCGAGAAAGGGATCATGATGGAAAATCGGCTGGATCTTGAGTTTCTGTGATGGTCAAGTTTATAGTTGCTCGACTTTTCTTTAACCATCAAATTATTTTAGAATTTTCGAGTGCTCTTAAATCAAGTCTTTTGTGTTGTATTTAATGCACAGATTGTGTTAAGGAAATTTTGCGGTTAAAGTATGCTTTAGTATTTCTTTCCTCCATTCTTACCCTCATGGGGACTGTTAATACGTCGATCGTTTGAAACAGATGGTAATTTTGACATTAGCAAACCCGAATTAGAGAGGTAAGCTTCACATGAGCACACTCATTGACAAATTCAATCATGAAGTTGCCAGTAGAGGTCGTCTCTATAAGGCCATTCGAGGTTGGATGGGCTCATTAGTCTTCTTTCAGCTACAATGGCAGATAGATAGGGAAGCAATGACGGAGGAAGAAATTAAAAGGTCGCATTAGCTGTGCAGTTAACTAAGCTGAGGCAGAGAGCAGCTGTTCCTGGGAATACCACCTCAGTCGAGCTTGGATGTTAGAGCTATCAACTCGGTCAGTCAGTATCTCAGGGATATTGCCTACGCTGCGGCTCCTCCTCATGCCCACATGTCGGCAACAGCAGAATCGCATCAAATCTCACTGCAAAATCACGTTTGTTGTCCGACGTTTGTCTTTATCAAATGACAAGGATCAAAATTATCCGAACTCTGTGGCTAAAATAATCCTCGTCAAGCTTGAAAACCAGAACTGGTGATCGAATTCACTCGAACCTGCTAGTAACGCGAGTCCCCATGTGGTGACTTTACTTTCTTCAAGGGAAATGTCAAAGATTTGCCGTTGTTCGGGTCACCTGACAGCCAGATGGGATATGAGCGTCAGTCTTATTTACAAAGCTCCCTTTTGTCGGACATTCATTGGTAAGTGATTGACTCGTGCTTGGCTACTCAGTGTTCCTTTCTTAAGCCTCAAACCAGATTTGGGGAGGGATATGGCAATCACTCACGACAAATAAGTCAACTGAGTAGGCTCGAGTGAGCCACAAAACTCCTGTCCTTCGTGTTGTTGTGAGGCTCCTCTGCCTCCTTGCACAGCCATACCTCCACTCTAGCAAAATCACTTGTGCAGTGTCGACAACATCCAGTTGAATTCGGAGGTAGTGGAATAAAATTGCATTTTGAATGGACAGCACTGTTCGGTGGTGAAATTGTGTCCTCTGATAGACGTGCCATCAGCTAATGATCGCTTCGAACACCATTGGCAGAGGTGAGTGAACCAATATTCCTGTCTCCAAGATTGTGGTTGCATCCAAGGAGGAGTAGGAGGTAATTTGAATCTTAAACACCCGCGTCTAGTTGATCCGCCCCAGGATTGGATCGTTGGACTGGTAGGAAATTCCTCCTTCCACTTTGGGGAGGAGAACTTTAAAGCGATGCATGTTTCAATCCTGTGTGGAAGTTGTGAGGAAGAAAATTAAGGTATCAAGGAATGGGTGGTGAAGAGTCAGTTTCAAACACCTTGCCAAATATAGTGATGAGGATAGGTTCCCAAAGACTCCAGCTCTTGGAGGTTACTGCTTCCCGACGACTCGAATGCCATGTTCTGGGTCAGGAATTGTTTTTGAATCTTGAGGAAAACCTCACATCACTGTCACACACATGGAAAATGCACAGTAAATCCGAATGATGAGGACATCCCAGGTGGGCGTCTGCTATTCATCACTCATTTGGAGGCATAAGGTCCTGATCGCTCTACTGAAATTCCATTTCAATAGCACCTGTCTGTAATGCGTCTTTGAGTTTCAGCAATGACACCGTCAGGGCCACATTCATGGAGTCTTTGATACGGTCCTCAAAGGAGAGATGCAGAAATACTGAGAATTTTGCCTCCCCCTCGCCCCTCCCGAGGGCGTGGGCTCCGCCATTTCGCCTCCGGGTCGCTGCATTAGCCCACAAGCCCTTCTGCACATCGAAAGTACCCTTCGAGTCGGAATCACCAATCCGTTTCTCACTTTTGAGGCAGTTTCTCTGAACCACAACAGTGAACGCACGAATTGTCTACGATTAAAAACTGCCACAACCCTTTTATTCGTTGTCAGTGGATTTGCTTCCCAATGAACATCTCATCCCACTTAGTCACTGTTGTTAGGACACACCTCTACCAATGATCTGCATTTTTTAAGATAATGGTGCCATTTTTGTGTTAGTCCAAGCCTTCTACGTCTCAAAGACCTCGTTATGCTCGCTCTACGCTTCGACTTCTCCACGTCGAGTTTATTCAGGAGACTGTTTTGTTGACTATCGTGTGCAAGCCTTCATGTTGAATGGTTCCGCGAAATGCGATATCACACAAATTGTCAGGTTGGCGCAAATGAACAGGAGAGGTGAATGAAGTTATTGCTGCGATAGTGAAACAAGTGCCGCCACAATGGCCAGTGCCACCGACGGATGCGTAACCAAGTCAGGTCTTTGACCACGGCTTTTGAAGGCACTGAGAGGGAAGCGCAGACGCGGTGGCTTTGGTGAAACCGAGAGTTACCGCAGTAACAACACCTGTCGACATTTTCCAGATTGTCAACAAAATTTTTTTTAACAATAAGGCGATTCGATCCGTCTCCTTATTTTATCTCACTACCTGACAAGTTAGAAAGTGACTGCTGATTGTTTTGCTGTCGCAGTGGCTCGCATAGTATGACATTATGAACTTATTTCGGATTGCTTGAGTGCCACGGTGGTTGGTCGTCCTCTCACCGGCAAGACTATCAGTTGATCGTCAAAACTTTAGGGAGGAGACAGAAGGAGGAGTTTCTCTCACATTCAAGGGTGAAAATGCCTTCTGAAGGATTGATAATTCATCGTTTAGTGCCACAGTGTGGTCATTTCAGTCACACAAAAGATCTCAGAGCCCCCTAAAATGGAGCTCATCACCAATACCGACTTTTAGTTAGAGGCTGAAAGAGAAGAGTAAGCCATCCCTTTGTTTAAGTTAACCAAGTTAATTGGAGTTTTTTTGCCTTTTACAATGGACTACTAAATATGACTTAATCAGCCGTTGGTTTGATTTCATGCGAATAATAAAATCGTGCTAAAACTTCTTCAGTCTTTCCAATTCTTTATTGTTTGAAGGAGGTGGTTGGTCCATGGGAGGAAGCATATGTGTTAATACATATCTCTTTCAAACTCATGGTAAACAGGTTTAAACAAGAGGACTGGAGTGATTGTCGGATGTGACTTTGAGGACGTCAGCCAATGGAGGTCGCAAACAGTCCGCAGCCAAAATCATGAGTCCGTTTAATCCGGATTCTCATCTAACACTTAACAGTCGATGACTGGTATAGCCATCAGACCAGTCCAACCTACCTCTACACTCACGAATATTCTGGCTTCTGAATTGTGTTTGGGTCAACGTCACAGTTTTAACTTAGCTGGTGAAGACAGTAGGAAGTTTGAGTCTGCGTAGGGGTGAGATTAGTTTATTTCTTTACACTGGTCGCCTAAATGAGTTCATTAAGTTTCGATGACTTCGGGTGACGGCTCACGCAGTTTCCCGCAAGTATTGCCAGATGAGGTGAGACCCTGCAATTTAACTTCCTAGCACTGTTAAAGTTGGTGCTCAGCGTAGTAGATAGCTCAATCAGTGAAGTACCAATGTGACATGCAAGAGAAGTAGCACTACAGAAATGCCAAGTGATAATTTAAATTGGGTAACTTCTACCACCACGCACAGTTAAATCAAAATAATGATGATTATTAATGCGTAAACAAAGAATTAGAGAATAGCGAATAAAAAAGGAAACATTTGCGTCCATTCTGTGGAAATATTGCGATCTAAAAGGCTGATAAATAAGCCTACAGTCCAATAATGAAAAAAATTAGCTAATTTTTAAACTTGGTTTAACGCGTTTCTACTGATAAGTTTTCAGTAGAATTTATTGCGCTAAAAATAAAGGTGGGGAGCCAAAACGAACACTTGGAAGCACTTACATAGATTTATTGTTTAAAAGTAACTTATCTGGAGAACCTTGTACTAAGAGGTTACCTTACAAAAGCACCACAAATACTCGGTAAATGCATTGCGTTAGTTTTTGCAGGTACTAGTGCGTCAGGCAACCGTAAAATCGGATAATGAAGGTAACATGGTCAAATGCGCAAGTCTGCTCCATGTTTATTAGTAGATGGCAAAGTAGTCCGAAATTCGCGCTCAAATGTCTGAGAATTCCAACGACTTAAGCAGCCAAAGTCACGCTGTAGCCTCGCTTATAAATGATATGAAGCCACATCACCACTGCCCACTATTTTGCCTCATATTACTTTTAATCGTTTCCTTATTTTTAGGGATCTAGGAAAGACTGCCCTAATGTTAAGCGTAAGATAAGAAATATTAAACATTGGATGATGTGACGGCTTGAGAGTCGTTTTGCAAAAAAATTACTAAAATTTCTTGACCAATATTCAACTGCATACGAGAACGAGTGCTCATTTGTATAAAAAAAATTACGCAATAACATCTGGCTCGATATTATTTTAAAGTTGCTGTGTACAACACTACTAATAATGCGATTAAGCGACCAAATTAACTAATGACCTCTTGACAATATACTGGAGCAATGGATGAGGAAATTGGAAGTGATACGAATGCATAGGCAGTAGCTTTAGTTGCGAGTTCGAAAGTCAGTAAGTTCTGCCTCTTCCCTTTCGCCGCTGCTAAGTTTCATCAGCCATCCTCATTAAGGAGACTGTTCAACAAATTTCATTCTTATTTATTAAAATATAGTCCTATTTGTCATCATCCCTAATCTTAAGTTAGGGACGTAGAACAAAACCATAATTGAGCATCAATGCTAAATATGGTTCTCCTGAAAAGATTATGCAAGAGATTTTTGCGAATGTGTAAGAAACACATTGAATTGGACTTCTATAGATGAATAGGAATAAGCGTACCATTCTTCGACAAACCAATATCCTTTTTACCAATTGATATGTAAAATACCTGCCTTGATGGTCTATCCTTTTCTTTTGAAAACCTCTTTGATGCAGCCGAAATGCCAGCCTTTGCAGAAGGCCTACAGGGTGACAGCTGACAGCGCTTGTAAAGACAAGCATTGGTAAGGTGGTGGAGAGGGTCTCGCATGTTCTAGTAGAGTGGCAGAACTCCTAGATAGGCTGTCAACTTAATCAAAGTTGTGCGAGTGCTCATGGAAGTCAATGGGTTGTAAACAAATGCAAAGACGTGCGGAGGTGAGTAATGGAAGCATGGTAAAACAAGAGTTGACCTGCACTTTGCTTGTGAGTCACTCTTACCTGCTGAAGGACTTGTGGTACTGCCTTTATTTTCTTAGCTGTGTTTAGAATCGCCACTTAATTCCGATGACGCCGACGGTCGTCGCCAATACCATACCAAAGATGGGATTATTTGGCCAATAGCAAATGAAATTCTCAATCTTAGAGGTTTACAAACATCAAATGAAATCCAGAAAAAGAACGCCTATTTTGTCAATTTTGCTAACTTCGCCACTGATGCTGCCATGCTGGACTTCAAGGTATGAGAGTCACTGCTTGCGCATCACATTTTTTCCCACGCCATCCTGTGATCCTTCCTTGTCACAAGCCCCATTTCACCTCTTTTTTATTCTACTTCGACCTGTTGCAGCATCCTGAAATGCTGCATTGCTATTTGGTGGGAGGTAACCTTCCCAGATTATCCGTGTTTACTTTGGAAAATCACTTGCATGACACTTGAGGTGTTGGCAAGGGTTCCAGGAAGAGACATTGCCCCAAATGACTGACAGCTTTTAGGTTACTCATGTAAGCGACCTAAATGACTGCCTTGTTGGTGCAGTTATTGCCTCTATAGCTTTTGGTTACCTGTGCATGTGTTGCCTTGCATCAGGTTACATTTAAATGTTATATGAAATCGTGCTGTACAAGAAGATAATGATAACACCTAGTAAAACTCAAAATTAGATACCAATTTCCAAAAGGTTTAAACACTTTAAGCATGCTGCCCTCTAAGGTTGCGGTGTCTAACTTACCACTTGCTAAGGCATGCAGTGCCGATGCTGTAATGTGAGATGAACAAAACAAATAAGCACCCACAAAAACAATTAAAAAGTAAGTAAAACTGAAATTATAAAGCTAATCTTCCAATTATTTCTGCTAAATGGCAAGAAATGTTCCTTTTCGAAACTTAACATGGCTAAAATCCTTTTTACTGGTTTAATATTAAGTAGCAACTTTATTTTCTTTAAAAGATACAAAGGTGGGTGTAATCTCGGTTTTGTGGTTTTTTCATTCCAACTGCAAATGGTAAGGTTATTGCCATTTTAATTTGTGTCGAATAAACTACAAAATGCGTAGGTGCAATTCATAGACAACAGTGCCTTTTCTTTAGTACTCTTTCCTCACAACGTTTTGCAACACAACTTCCTTCAGGCCCTTGCATTAAGGACTGGCATTCTAAAATACTTGTGAGACGTAGAAAAATAAATAATCATCGACCTTTAGCCATGTCTTTATAAACTGCTTCGTAGAGCACGAGTGCCATGTAGTGCAACGAAGCCAAAGGTGTGGGATAATTTTACAGAAATTTCTTCATCCTATTAGTCATTGCGCAGTTCTCTTAACTGTCAGATTTAAAGCACAAACTAAAAACTAACATCATTTTGTTTACGACTTTGCTAAACTTTTGCAAATGGACTCCTCATTCTTCATTGCTCTCTCAATCGCTCCCAACCACAATGACAATCACTTAGCTCAACAATGGACTCGATGTGGTCGGAGAAGATGGTGGGGGGAGGGGGGAAGAATACTGGTCGGAATTTCACACCTCCCTTCAATCGCTAATTGAATCTTGTGACCAACTCATGCCTTCTGTCTTTAAAACCAGTTTTCCCTTTAAAGTGTATGGAAGTGTTCACCGGGGGAAGCAATAGGCATAGGTATTTCGCTTTTGAAAAATATTTCCCAAGTTGGCATTATATGGTGACTTTCTTTCTAAAAGGCGCACTCACTTGATTCGACTTCGGCCACGGTGTCAAGAGGCTCTCCTGAAGGAAACTTGCAATGCCATGGAGCCATCGACACGGTCTAAAAGCCGAACAGTTCAGTCTGGTTTCGGTGGCAGAGCTGCTAATCGGGACATTGAGTAAGGCTTCCCTATACGTAGTCCCGAACCGAACCGTAAGTCGCCTTTCAAACGATTAATGTAGGGACGATGTTTCCTGTTAAATGCGAGTCCAAACCCTACCTCTTTGTAGTGTTTGGGCTTCATTGACTCATACTACCAGCTTTTTTACGAGGCTTGAGGCCTTGAATTTCCAAGTTAACCTTCATGTCAAAGGCGAGGATGGGCTCTGGTAAATTACGCAAACTTCTCGGCATTGGAAGGTGCTTTCCGCAGAAGGCACTCAAAAGGGCTTCGCTTGTAATCCCTGTTTGGTCATTGAAGGGTAAGACAACTCGAGAATCACACTTTAACGACTCTCTCTTCACTTGAAAGACATTCTTGAGCTGACTTTTAGGCAGAAGTGAAACCGTTGTGGGTGTGTCGACTCGAAGTGCCGCACTTATTAGGATCAGCTGGCATGACAAATAGGCAGATTGTCCCTACTTTAGACAGAAAGGATAAAGTTTATCAGGCCTCTCAATTAATTGTTTCGTCAACAACTTGCTAAAAGCCGGTGTCTATAGAGCATGTGAATTTCTTGGCAAACCAAATAAATGACATTGGTACTCTTTGACAGCAATCACACCCTGTTCCCTCCACTTCGCCTGAATTCCAGCCTACACACTCATTTGAGGGTGCAATTTTTTTTGCCTGGCACACCTCAGTCACATGACTTGAAGACAAGTGTTTACTTCAAACCATCTCCATCCAAGCTCATTGTTTGGCTCATCATCACATCCGATGTGGAAGATTCTCCACCAGAAACACCGCAGCTTTCACCTGATGACAAGAGATGACAAGGTGGCGGTCCAAGCTTAGAGTATTTCATCTGCCGTTGGACTTCAAGCCTTCAAGTATTCCTTGGGAGGAAATCAACCTACCAGTGCTTCTGAGAAAAAAACTCTGTAACTTCGTATCAACTTAGGAACATTTCAACTGTCCACCTCGGAGCTCCATCAAAGCGCCCCAAGGCTCAGTGTCCTACAATCGTCAGAAGTGATGAAGAGGGCTGACCACATCACTCACACCGATACAATCGGTTCGCTACAACCCTTCCGTCTTTCAGGATAAGCTAAATCATACAAAGAGAGATTTTATTTTATACAAAAAAAGGGATACGCGGTTCAGTGTCCAATCACTTTTAGCTCACACTGTGACAGTGAGTCCAAGTGGCCTCGTAACTTCGGTTGACAACAATCACATCTCCACTTGGCTTGATGTCTTCCAAGCCTGCTTCCTCTGGTCCCACATTTCCTGCCTCCAACCACCGAGACCTGCAACTTCAGTTGACAGCATCAATGCGTATGCTTGTACCACCTCTAACATTGTTGATGCGAATTGTGCACCACTGTTGATGAGTGTGGAAAAGTTGGCCTCAAGTAGGGATTCAACGACCCACCAAAGGTGTCCACCTCGTTGGCCTTGACAATTGACGGTTCTTGTTTCAAAGGAAGGAACTTTGGATGAATCATAAAAGCAGTGGCTGCTGCTGCTGTTGCAGCTGCATCATCACCCGACCGCTTAATCTTGTACCGATGATTTTGGAACCAAATTTTCACCTAAGTAAAACAAAGAACTGTGCAGAACAAAAAATTACTTTGTAATTATTGTGAAATCTTAGGGATTGTTATAGATGTAGGTGGGTGTTGAGTGCTACTTATCTAGGTGAATAACTTAGTAGGTCACTTGTTTGTTTAAGGTGAAGTAGTGAGCCTGAAAGAAAATAAAAGTTACCTACAAGCCGAGATTGGTCTTTGGTGATGGTTGAACGCACCTGAGTGGGAGTTAAACCGATGGTCCGGGCCAAATCCTCACGCTCCTGGGCGGTGAGGTAGCGCTGCACCTTGAAGCGCTTCTCCAGTTCAGTGATTTGGTACTTGTTGAATAGAATGCGACGCTTGGATTGGCTGTGAATGTCTGTCAGTCCTGAATTGTCCAAGTCTTGCTTACCAACTGGCATTGAACGCGAGAAGAGGTGGTGTTGGGAATCAAAAAAATTGGGCAAAGAGGCAAAATTTGTCCCATTTTTCACATCACTGTGTTGTGGTGGGAGTGACAGATCTCCGTGGCTTTGGTGCATGAGCGATTTTGGATTTGAAAGCATTGGAAAGGGCTTTAGGTCTGTGGAGTTTTTCCCTGCTGTGCCGCTTTGAAGTGCAGTGTTACTTGTGTCTGCGTTTGAAAGACATCGCTGTGGTTAGTGGAGGAGAGCCCATCAAACTCTTTCAACGTCCTTTATAAAGTTATTAAAACAGACCAATGGGAGCGCGAGACACTGCGGTGGAAAGAGTACAGAACATGTTAAGTCTACCAGGAGGTGGTGATTTACTGATTTCTTACTACAAAAATGACGAGAGAGTGTCCTTCGACACTGATGGAAGGGTGAGAGAGGTGTCTTCATCCACCAACAAATCGCTTTAGATGTTATCAAGCAAATGCCACCTCCTCGAATCGAGTAGTGGAGGCAAATTGAGGAGATTTTAACTGAGAGATGGGGACAGCGATTGCTGTTACCTCCATTTGGGTAAAATTAATGTATTTAAAGAGTTTTGGCGATAAAGACTGCATTTGAAGGCAAGACGAAGTCTAAAAGAAGCGGTTAATGCTTGCTAATACAATTTTTACGAACTTAATGACCGCAAAGACGCATCACCGGTAACTTCTGGCTATTAAAATCACTTACAACTTATATTTTCAGCAGACAAATGATCCTCATTGAGACAGAAATATTTAACACGTAGCCAATTAGCTATCAATGGTGCAGTTGTCAAACAAACGCGTATTTTAGACAATTTGAGAATTGACGACTATGCTGCGACTCTCGAGCAGCCAAATGACAACTAAAGACAATGCATAGAATCCAAACGCACCACTGAAG
>UYWX01000334.1:0-18201 GCA_900622495.1 Hydatigera taeniaeformis
GGACTCGTTCCTCATTGCCGTTGCAAGAGTCCAATTTCAATTTATTCTACCGTAAAACTAACGGAAACCACTTACCCTTCGTCTCATTTCTCGATCATCCAGTGGGAGAAGTGGTCGCTTTCCTTTTGCCGGTCCTGGAGAGGATGTAGCTGGTGCGTCGAGTTTGGGAGCTATGGTGGGAACTGAGGGGTGTGAAATTGGTCGCGCTTTGCTAACTTGATCTACAACTATTGATTCCGCAGGGGCTGGGGCAGCACCCAGTGGTATGACATAGACTGGTTAATAGGGTTGATGATGACTCCGCTGTAATCGAGGTGCTGGCATATCTGGTGGAGACCAGCCGGAGGGAGCGAAAAACACACGACATCCAGAGTTCATCCGTATGGAATAATTTGAGCGCCAAGCCAATGTTAGTGAGACCACACCACCCACAAACTATTGGCCCATATACAACCAATCAAAGTTTAGTCTTCTTCCAGCTTCCTGGCCTAGCCAATAAATGTGCTGAGCCATGTCTATCAGTCACCCCTCAAAAATGGCACCAATTAGTGAATCGGCCATTCGTGGTTCTCGTACGCGTTTGCTCTTTGGTACCGGCGCTACATTAGTTCACTTTTCATTGCTGCTGTAGGATGGGAGTTATTTCATTTTGCATTCTTCAGTAGCGGTTGTTCATAAAGCTCGCCTCATCTATAAATACAGTTCCATTTGGACATTCTCAAATGGCTAGCTAAATACAAACTTGTCAAATAGATGCTCCATGGATATGATAGACA
This sequence comes from Hydatigera taeniaeformis, assembly GCA_900622495.1. Taxonomy (NCBI): domain Eukaryota; kingdom Metazoa; phylum Platyhelminthes; class Cestoda; order Cyclophyllidea; family Taeniidae; genus Hydatigera; species Hydatigera taeniaeformis. The sequence continues at coordinate 777 of UYWX01000334.1, forward strand.
CTTTGCGTACCAAAGTGCCACTGAAAGTAGTACAGCTTACTCTTTTATCTTGCAGCATAAGCTTATTACTAAGTAGATATTCTTATCAGTTAAAACTGATTGTAAGTCCAAGCACTTGGTTGCCTTCCTTTGATTAGATGTTCTGCTGCTCTCGAGCATTCGATTATTAGTTGCGACGGGCGTATTCTCTATCTCGGAGTCAATTTATGGTTCCTCTATCCTCTTGTCTTCTGAACTACTTAAGCGTCATCCGTCAAACCCACGCAACGGATGGAAAATAAAGCCTCATGTTCCCACCCTTACATGGCACAAATCGATAGGTTGGTCCAGCGCTGCCCACCGGATCAGATGGGAAACGCGGCCTGTCTATGCCAATTTTTGTTCCCAGGTCGACAATTGGGAACTAACCTAACCTTGGAGCCTACTTTTGTGCATAGGCTCCGGGACATGGATGAAAGAGTTGACTGATGCGATTCCTTAGCTTACTTATCCAATCGGTCGCGGTCCCTATTCCAGCGTGTCTTCGCTCTTTTACCTTCGAGCACCGCACTCGGCTTTGGTACACCGTTATGGTACTAAACCTCTCCATTTAATCAGGTGGCGGAGGCAAAATATAGTTTCGTTGTCAAGTGCTAAACAAGTGTGATATACTTAGCGTTTGGCTGAACGATGATAAAGGGAGGAAAGTGGGGAATGCATGTTTCTAAAAAAGGCAAGGCATTCCCATCCTAGGGCAAGAGTCAATTGGTCTCGTGATAACCTTGATTTTCAAAACCAAGTGACTGCATTCCGTTCATGGCTGCCTTTCAAATTCTCGCTGACCTGACGACATCATATTTTAAACAAGTCACGACTAAATAGGACCAATTGTTTTTGTTGATGAAGGCAACTTGAGTGTTGCAGCCAGCTGTCACGGTTATGTGGGTAGTCATGGGCACGGGTTAGTGGGGAGTGATGAAGCGCCTCTTCCTGTAGCCCAAGTTGCTATGGCTCACAGAGAAACCAACTTTCACGTTGAAACGGCACCAGATGACCATTTGTTGTGGTAATTAGAGTGATGAGATCGTTGACTAAATTCTGCAATTCTGAGGCCTCCATACCCCATATCAATATGCCTTCACTTTACATTGTAAAGAAAGTGCCAAATCTTCAAATTATCTTCATTGTTAGCGTCGAATCATGCCAATCACCACTTCTATAGGTTTCATCTGTGCATTTAAGTTCTTTTGTTGAGATTATGGCATAAGGTGCTGCTAAAAGCTCAGATTATTCAACAAAGACAAAGTGCATTGATACTCTGAGAAAGATGCGTTAACTCCTTAACAAAAACATAAATTATAAATAAGGTCCTTACTAAGTTATTGCTTGAATTTCATTTTATTACATTATGATAGCGCTTCCTAGCATTCTGGATGCTTAGAAATACAAGGATGTTATTATTTTACGCTGTCTTTATCCGATCTTCTACTGAATGGGATACATTATTGGTCCACAAAATAAGTACGTCAAAGTGGTCAAATTTGTCGCCTATATTGGCCGGTCTCACGAAATTGAATGTGTTAGTGCATCCTCACGTCAGATATTCGCTGTCAAGACTCAGTTTGGCAATTGTAAGTAGGCGATTAGTTTGTGTTCGGTTATATTGAAGTCCGACGGTCTGATGAGCTAATCGTAACGTTCTACTACTTCCTGTTTGGTGGGAGAAGGCATTAGGAATAGCCGAGCACATATATCCAAGTCGAAAAAGAAGGATCAAAGCTATGGCGTGGCCTGGAAGCCAGCTCAAGTGGCAGAAGCAATAGGGTCGCCAAAGTGATCGCCATCCATATAGATAGTCAAACGAACAGTATACCACCAATGGTGACAGATATGTGTAAACTATCACCCTTGCCTGTCCCAAATGATAATTCGTTACTGAATTACGGAATTTCTATTTCCGACTATGGCGTCAATTAACGATTCAACTAAGTGAAATAAGAAGGGTCTACTCAAATGACATTTTTGTCACCAACGGCGAAACTCATCAAGGATCGCGTGTGCCTGTGCTCCATGTTGTCCATAATGTTCCATCATTGTGTAGAGCGAATGGCCTGGACCAAGCTAGTAAGGGTTATTTATTTATTTATTTATGCTGACAGCTGCATGATTTGGTGGTTAAGTTGATGTTCCAGTTTGGGGAAACAAAGACGAGACAAGGCGAAATCACAGTCGCCATTAAGAGGTCAGTGAAAGGTGGTATGCACCACTTGATAGAAGGGCCAGATTTTGTTCAACTGGCCTTTTGTCTAGGTACAGTGTCTCAATTATTTTGTGCAAATCAAGCCCTGACGCAGCCTTCATATAAAATCACACGCCCTTCCTACTTTTCCTCACCAGCCCGTTAACTTACAAGACCGTGAGTTCGCTTGTCTCGCCTGTAGCTAAGCCCACAAAAGAGCTGACAATTCTACCTATATCACACCTTGCATTCGCCAGCTACATTGGACTACTATTGAAAAGGCTGTAATCCATGAAAATTCTTGTTTTTTCCAATAGAATAAGTCCTCACAGGGCACCCATAAATCACCACTTCCAAAAATTGTAATCGACGTTGCAGGAGGTGAAGAGAATTTGACACAACGGATGGGAAGTCCATCCGTAATTGCTTTCAAAAGGATAAACCTTAGCTATTGAACAAAGTTAGATCACCGAACTAACGATCATGAGACAATAAGACAATTGAAAACCAAGATCGTTAGTCATAAATACTGTGAGAAGTCTGTAGGCACGGGGCTATCACAGTAACACCTTCCGTCTCTCCCTTTATGGCTTTATGGTTCACTTTAACGCCGTAAATCACAAAACTCTTTCAAACTACCTTTAGTATCGCATTTCAAAAAGGGTTCGAAGCATAAATCTTCCTATTAATATTCTCTCTGGATTTTGCCAACACTGGCGTCAGTGAATCGGGACAAAATACAGCCCTGTTGTCGTCATTGCCCCATTAGTCCTCATTACAGCAAGGTGATACAACATCTCGACACTTCGGTACAAGCGCTCCAATTTGGCGGCTCAAACCTCCAACTCTGTTCGAATTGTTTGGTCTCCATAAAAAAAAACTTGCGATAACAACTGCCTTTTGATTCTCAACTGGCAGTTTTGAGTTGATAACTTTCTTGGAGCACCGGCAGTTAGGCCTCCCCCCTCCCCCACTTCGCATCTTAACTACTCTTCCATCATTCACTGAACTTCCCACTAAGCTGTCCCATTCAAATACAACCAGCACTAACGCATTTGAATTGAAGACTTATGGATTGACCGCTTGTCGACGTGCATAGCCGTTACCAAGTTGTTGTTATCATCATCCCTAAAATGAATGCTTTCACCCAGGGCAGTGCGAACCATCCTTTGAGCCACAACTATTCTCTCTTCTCGTAATTAAAGTAGCGATCGCTAACCAATGGGATAAACAACCATCACCGAACATTTTTGCATTGAAATTATAACTGTCTCTGCCTTATCCCCTTCACCAAATCCATGTCTGATTTTACTCATTCTCAAGGGAATCGGATGCTCCAGTTTGAGTAACAAGGACAGATAAGTTGCGTCTCAATCCGCCAACCCTTATGCATTGCTCAAACAAAAATGAATCGGCTCCGATGGTTTCAATGTGGCGTTGGTTGGTAGTCGTAATATTGACCTGAAAGACGACTAATGGATGAAATCGGTGGTGTTCTGCGTTAGTTAGGTGAGGCACGTGACCGGGAGGAATCAGCTCAAACAATAACTAACTTCTGGAGAGTGAGGAGGCCCCACACCATGGCTGTGATTGTAACACATTCCGGACTAGGCGTGATGCAAAGGGCAGTGACCAGAAACCTCATTCGAGACGTGGGGAAAAGATTCGAATCCAAACAGAAAATCACTCAAAAGCCCTCCGAAACGGACCTACTTCGATACGTCATAGGCACGAGTCTATCCAGTTAAACACTTCAGCTTGAAAAGTCTAACTTCGGCAGCCGCGAAGTGAGTGAAACGATACAATCACAGCATTTAAAGTGCGGATGACGGAACACAAAATCGGACTCGGCCTTGGAAAGTCAAGTACCTCACTTCAAATTCACAAGAACCAAATCCACTCACATCCACAGCAAAAGCGAGAAGAGGACAAAGATAAATCCCATTACTCACTTTTTCAGGTAAATCTAAACCGCGCTGATTTTGCAGCTGAAAGGTGATTGGCAAGGATACTTCAACCACTCTGGAGTTGAAACCACATGCAGTTGAGTCAAAACTGAGGTGGAGGGAGGGAACAGTGTATCGCCTAATCAGACGTCGGATATGAAGACCAACTGCCTAAAACGTATTTAATAACGGCTCAGAAATAGTCACATCAACTATTCCACCGAAAGTTTGTGCCTTAGTTCAATCGCGGTAAGGCCGCCAAATATCAGATGGGGATTTCCGGGACCGCTTGAACGTTTGGGTTTCTTCGGGGAGTGAAGAAGATGCGGAAGCAGAATGGGTCGAGGTGGAGCAGAATGACATGGAATTTGACGCAGTCGAAGGGGAGGCGGAAGAGTTAAGACCGCTATCAGCACTTTCTCTCTTCCGCTTTCGCATTGCTGATGGACACTTGTCCTGACCATGAGGTGGCGGAGGCGGCAACAGAGGAGCTGTCAGAGGGGTTGAAGTAGTTACCATTCCGAACCGACCAACAGGAGTGAAAGCCGACGCCCGAGGCTTCAGGTTCTCCTTCTCTGCCCCCATCGCACCCTCCGGTATAGCTTTCGACGTAGAGGCCTCGCCCTGTCGCCGTCGTCGCTCTCCTGACGACTCCTTCAACGAAGGGAGCTTAAGTCGACGCATTTTTGCCTGCAGTTCGGGCTCGTTCTTCACAAACTCTGATAGGCCCTGTAGCACACTCACGCACTGGTTCAGTATGTCAGTGATCTCTAACCTCTGATTCGACTGCTGTGGCGGCTGAAGGGAAATACATTACACCAATCTAAAATAACTCCCGCACATCTGTACCTTCTTAGATGTTAATTCAGGCAACAATCCAATAACGAGGATGACGGAGCATCAGTCAAGGCGACGTGAGAGCAACAAAATTCGTTTAGTGACATAGACGGCTTATTTAAAGAACTGGCGAGGTATTTTCCATCATAACTCGGGGAAGTGGGTGTAAGAATAGGAGTAAATTTGAAACTACACAACTCTCGCTCATGTTGATTCTTAACTGTACAAGGGCGGCAACTACTAGTTTAAATTAATTCACTTGAACTATAGAGCAAAACGTTACCTTCTCACCAACGAGAGACACAGCTAGACTGTGGAGCGCAGACAATTTGTCGGAGATGCAGGCCCGTCGACGGCGTTCCATACACTGTTTCACGATCTAAAAGGGGGAGAAGATGCAGTTAGCTAGTCCAAAAGTCGCATTCACAGGCATGCCTGAGAGCCAACTAATCGGCGAAGGGGAGAATAATGTTTACTGGGCATGAGAATCAAAGCGGTTTTGACTGACACGATGACAATGAAAAACACCACTCAACTTCCCCTTCCCTGGCTTCTCGACCCATTAATGCTCTCACACCCTATCCACCAATTATCAATCCAATAAGGCCTCAAATTATAAAAATACTCCTCACATCCAGTAGAATTAACTGATATCTCTACTTCACTTGAAAGCACTTTCGAAAATTTACCCTTCTCTTCATTTCTCGATCATCCAGCGGAAAAAGTGATTGCCTTTTTTGAGAAGGAGACATAATCGAAGCGTCGATTTTCGGAGCTATAGAGGGAACTGCTGGCTGTGGAAGTGGTCGCGTGCCGCACGGTCCCATAACGATTGGCTCTATTGGAGCAGCAGGCCCGCTCAACGGAATGACGTATACTGGTTGGAGAGGTGGACGCTCCTGCTCTTGCTGTTGTAACGGCATCACTACTCTCGCTGAAGGACAACCAAAGGAAGGGACAAACAACAACTGGGGCTGGCCTCGACGGAATGGTTCGCACGCTGCACTTCGCAGAGTCAGCCCAAACCACGCGCGCACTGTTGACGCACGCGCAACCAATCAGCGAAGAAAGTAACCTTAACTCCCATAATCAACCAATTAGAGTAGTGGTCCATGGGTATTGGTTCTCCTAAAGGGAAACCTTTGTGGAGAGCCCCCGAGAATCAGGCCAACGAAAATGCACGATTGCTGTGGCTATGTTTATACTCAGGGGAAGGGAGTCCAACGTGTGAGCCAATTCATCGAAGGGTTCAGAAAACTTTATCATTAGATTTGAAAATCCGTTTTGGAACTGATCTCAACTTGCTAGTCACGAATTCTTTAAACCTCTAAATTATGAGAACTATATTACTATTTAGGGTTTGTTGAATACTGCACCATAAGGGAAAGGGTTTTCGATTTCCAAATAGCAAAAGCTACTGGTTCATTATTTCTTCCCAAATGCGATGCAAATCTGGGATGATTTGAATAACTGCACAAATGATCAGACCATGGATGTCTTCTGGTCTTAGCATCCCGCGTGGCGTACAGGAGACCGGCCCTCGTTCCAACATCCCGCAGAGTCGAGTCTGCGTTGCTTTAGTTGCCATGCCAACGGTTGGCTCGTGAGGCCGGAATGCAAGACCCAGCTAATTGGATCGCATCGGCTTGTTTACCCAGGCAATGCTGTAGCTGTTATTTCACTGCCCCACGATCATACGACCAATTATTATAGCCTAGTTCAGAATGTCAAGCTGTTCTCTATGCCTCATGAAATTAGTTAAGCCGTTCATCCAAGGGATGGAACAGATTTTTATTAATGCGATGAATAAAGTTACGCTGCTTTTAAAATGAGTGAATGCATTTAACTTTTAAGGAGACTGCAATGTGATTATAAGAAAAGCTCAAATTGAAGAGATAAGGAAATTTTATAAACATTTTCTAATATCTACACAGTATGGTGATAAATCTACAAAAATTATCCACAATCATGCTTCGTGGTTTGCCAGTGGTGGTGTCGGGCACCAGTCTTAGTTCTGCTAAACAGTAACTGATAGCGGAATAATGCCCTTTTCTTGAAAGAAAGAAGAGAGGTCATTGGCTGGTAATTTTTTTATCACAAAGTAGTATCGGCCGATCGTGCCACTTGCACCATCCAAAATTTGTCGCAGCAGCTAATAAGGAATGCAATTAATGCATAGAAAATAAATAATTCCTTTTTCAAAGCTTAAAGGAGGTAAGGAAGTGTGTATTGAGTGGGCGTGTTTATTCTCATTATGAGGTTGAGCATTCATACTTTTCGTTTTGATGTTCAGCGTCACACGGTTTTGCCAACCAAAGTAGAGATAGTGTTTTAGCGTGCCACAATCACTTGCGTACACCCTTTTGGTCAGGCTCAATGTCTTCAATCCCATGAAGTGATTTTCATCACTTAACTGGAATCCAATTTTCATCTCTGCTAAGAAGCTACGTGTGCCTTGGTTGTGAAGCTCAAAAGCGAGCGCAGATACACGAAAGCGCCAGTAATCGTTAAAAAGGATGTGCGGAAGTCCAGTTCGTATTGGAGGTTTGTGACCGGCGTAATTGTTCATCCAAACTGTTCACAAATGCGTAAATGCAGCATCAGGCAAGGAAATAACTACCTGTGGTTTAAAAGGAATATATTTTATGGCAAGTAACAGCCGATGACAGGTATAGCATTTCCCAACATCAAATTTACAAGATATCATTATCTCATAACTATTTGCATCAAACTGCCTCAAAATGTCATTGATAGAGATAGAGGAACAGATGTGGGGCATGCGATTTGGCGGTTACTTTCCCTAATTCGAATGCCTTTTTCTGTCTCCATTTGCACGTGCCAGATTTAGTCATTCTAGTAGTTGAGGTAATTATACGATTTTAGAGGGCCTTATTAGGGAAGTTACGGCAATTTGAGAAAAGGATTTCAATGTGTAAGATATTTTCCTCCACAGGCTATCACGGCAATACAATCTTTCTCCTCTTGGCCAAATTGACAACCTAAAGCAACATTACGAGTTTTGAGAGAGCAGTAGACAGTTACTTTTTGAGGAAATGAGGAAACTGAGGCTGGTAACTTACCCCCAACGCGAACGACAAGACGTCTGAGACATTTCCAGCCTACCTGCGACGAATCAGAAAGTCAAAGTATTTCAAACTAGTCAACGGATCCGAATGGAGATCCTTCAAACAATCTACATAAAATATCTCTTTCCATAAGGGAAAATGTTACATGTATCCACATTTAAATGGGTGCAAGCGGTTAAAGCCCCAGCTATTTAAAAAAGAATTGGTCGACTTTATTGCTCAAGTGAGTGGTCGGTTAGCTTGCATAGTTTTGTCAAAATCTCAACCATGCACACAATGTTTACTAAATTAAGCAAAAACTTGCTGAGCAAGCAAAAACAAACAACCAAAAGGCAGCAACTCGATCTAGGGTTAGAGGACATTAGTGCGTTTTTAAGTGAACCTTTTGAAAAGAATGGAGATGATTTTGACTTAAAGTTTCACAAAAATTTTAGGAACACATCAACTGTTATTAACACTTGTTTACCGTTTTTTTTCTATTGGTTGCCCGGTTGACCTCCGGGCCATTACCGTATTAACTGACCTCACTGTCATAGTCTTAGATGATTGAGGTGTGCAAGAAGCTCCAAATGTGGCATTTCTAGAAGGCTTCAGTTCCCTTAAGTAATGATTGATATTTATGTCTTAACAGTGTCTACCTATATTGTGAAGGAAAGGGCCAAATCACGCAGGTGTATTAGAGATGGTTCAAATATTTGAAGCTGGCCCACATTGTAGACATAAATTTTGCAGTGGAAACCTCGCGTCTAGACTCATCACTCTGCACGGGGCGCACACACGCTTCCCTTCGACCGGCCACATCCAATGCCTTCCAGTGAATTTACCCGATCAACAATCGTCACTACCTTTCCTCGGTTCTCCCCTTCCCCCACCCTTACCTGCCTCCTGCCCTATCGCCTTTCTTGGGACCACTGTCATGATACGTCACAGTTCCAATACAAGTGTCGTGACAGCTCGTAAATTAGGGGCGAGAGCTAGACCACAAGGGAGCGGCTTGATTTTTTATGCATCAGTATTTGGAAAAGGGACGTATTTGAACTATGGCATGTGCATCCTCTCTCTACCTCTAAGGAAGGCTTTAAAACTAAAGACAGTTGTTTACGCCTCATTAAAATTTTATGCACAATGAGGGACCCCACTGGAGTAAAACATTAATTATGCTTACGCAAACACTTTTGCTTTTAACTTATGCTAAAGTATATTGAAATTCCGTTTTGCCTTAATTATCCTGCTGCTCATTTCATTAGAAGATATTTCAGTTGTAAACTTGTCCATGCTTATCCATTTTATAAAAAGGCTTGTCAATCTATGGGAGAAGAGGTTGAGGAGCTAGTGAACGAGAGTGTCAAGTACTCAATTCGAATGCGGTACAACCTCGTCCAAATCTAAACAACACCGTCCGAACCAATTCACTTTACTTGATCCTTCACAAGCACATCCTTCGCGTTGGCATCAACACGGCGAAGGCGTTCATGTCGTTTAATGGCATTCATATTAGTGGCTCAAATAATAATTACTATAAAATTTACCCTTCATAAAGTTCCAACCCAACTTTTGATTAATTTTTACCTGTCTGCCAAGGCTCGAGGGGAACCCCATGAAAGCAGAGGCACAATTTTCGAGGTGGCTAGTGAGGGTGGACACACGGGAAGGTGATTAAAGGGACGTTTCGGAGGATGACATTTGGTGGTGGGATGCGCGTGTTATGTCAAAAGTTCCTGTGCGGTCACACGTGATAGTCTCAGGTGATTTTCCCCGGATTATCGAGCACAATTAATCAACAAGTGATAGCAACTTTGTTGTGGTCTCCTTCCCCTTCCGTTTCCCCTCCCCCCTCTAATTTGCACTCGAATGATTATAGCATGGCAAGGTGATCGGGCATCATTCTGTTCAAAAAAGCGTAACATCCTGAGAAATCGGTTGATCCCAGCGAAGTATTAAAAAGAACTAATTAGTAATAGTTATTATTCATAGTAATATATTAAATAATAGAAGCAAAATGATAGGTTTAAATGCTGCAACATTCCTTAAATCACTTTTTGTCGTAATTCTGGCTTGTGCGTGGTATTATCGTCAGTTGGATGAAAATGCACATTTAAGGTATTAAAATGGATTGTGGTTATGGTGAAACGGTGTCCACCATTTTGAATGGTAGCTTCCACGACTTTAACGCTTTGAAGTCGCACAACTCATAATTGATGGCCCTCAAGTGCCAACTTCCCATTCCCCCTCATTGCGTACCCTTGCGTGCTTACGTGTAGATTTAAAGTGGGGCAGGTGTACTGTCGTGCACGGGTGGCCCTTCGTGGCGTGAGAATGCACACACACGACAATAGGAGACATGGTAGTGGTGATTTATTTCGTCTCACTTCGCCTCCGCTCCGCCTTCGACACCACCGCCAGACCAAAATCAAATTCCTTCACTGCTGCGGTCAACATTTGTACCATCGAAGATAAAAGTTGTTTGTAGCTTTCTACTCTGTCGTCGTTGTTAGTATTTGTTTTGTGATAATCAGCAACTATATTCCTGCCATGTTGTGAAGGCACTGGAGAATAAATCGGAATCGTGCTCAACGTCATTCTGGCTTAAAGTCAAGGCAACTACTTTGATACGGCGAATTTAAATCACTTCATGTAAGTAGAGAGCATAAAAGCCAATTCTTCCTTATCATACTTTAGACGTACACTCGGTATCCTTACTGGCGGTGCTGCGGTTAAAATACGAACACACACGCACACACACATAAACGCCTTGTCACTGACATGAAAGCGTGATTTTATCGCATCTCTTCGATGGCTGTTAGGCTGTTTCATTATTAATGATACCACAATCTGTGCTACCAAAGTTTGTGATACAGGACGCGTGCTTGTGAACGAGGCATCACCTGACGGGTCACCCCCACCCCACATCACTATTATCACTATAGCCTAGCGAATGAAGTTGCCGGGTGGTAACAAGAAAAGCTCTGGTAATTACAAGCCACATTAGATTCGCGTTCCCTCCCGTGGACAGAGCATAACTTGATCATAAGCCTATGCTTACCTTGAAGGTGTTAATTTTAGGTGCTACACTGACTCTGACCCTGAGTCTCGGCATGTCGCGTGGTCCTTTTGACCATAATTTGGGATGGAAACCTACCAGAGACCAGAGAACTGCTCGCAAACGCCTTAAATATTGGCTTCTCATGGAGTACAAAATCCAAATCTCATTCGACATTCATAAGACCTGCTTAGGCCTTAATTCACTTTGTGCTACGCAGTCACATCATGTTGATACCAAGACGATGATTACATCCCATCATCCTACCAGTATGGACCGCTTCCGTAACGTTAATGACTTAAACATATGAAGAATTAATTATGATTGCGCTATCGCCATTAATTTGTCGATTGATTAGACGTTATGAGGGAAACATCTAACCCCCTAGCACCATAAAACAGCAATTTTGGGGATTAGCCCTAATTCAGTGTTACGCACCTGTCATTCACTGTTGAAGCTCAATCACGTGGGATCGATCGCGTCGACAGGACTCAAACAAGGCCCATAAAAGTAAAATGACCCCGGAGCTATTATCCATCACAATGAGGCGATTATTCGGGATGCCGGGTACGCTTTATAAGGATGAACGAACATTAATTTAAAAATATTAAGGCTGAAAAGACCATGCAATGCATTTTTTGCATAGTCAATAGGTTAATACAAAATAAACCTCCCTTTTTACGTTTTAGGCAACTGATTGTTACCATTGTAAAGGAGGGTAAACTTATACTGGAAAAGCACATCAAGTATGTGCTTGACAAGATTTAGTCAAATCAATGGTGTCACCATCATAACTGCCAACTGTGTGACTCTAATTTCTGAAGGACCACATCACATGGGTCTACCGTTTCCTTCACATTCATATCACCATTGTCAGCTCTACTTCAGGTAAGAAGTCCTCCTGTCCGCTCTGGTAAGCTAATGCTAAAGCGATGAGTGATTTCGCGTTGCCTTCCACTGAGTCTGCATACGCGATAAGCGACCTGAATCTCAGGTCGCTTGGTGCGACCATTCTCATGTCGGGGTCGCTTGTCAAGGCCATTCCTTTAAGCATCTCAGACAACAGAACCTGCAACAAGAGAAGCGATACATAAATACCAATTGAATGCTGATTTAAAAAAGGAAAAAGTAATTAGTGGGTCCTCTCTAGTAAGAACCAGTATGATTCGGTAGATGAGTTTAAATGCTTAACGATAACAAAATTTTGGGTGTAGATCAAATCCTTTTTGAGCGATCGGATTTGGGCATTTGTTGAGAGTCCATCTCGAATACTGAAAAACGGACAAATAACTACGCGTTGGTATTCCCTGCTCTCATGACTAGTGTGCTTCACAATTTTGGCCCTTCTATGACGACTTCAGTAGACAGTTAAAGGACCTCCATAAAGTTGCCATTTTCGTTACTTTGCTCACATGTGTAAAATTCACAAAAAAATATGCCACATTTACAAATGTTGGCTTCAATATGACTGGAATCATAAATTTCCAGAATGGAAACGCCTCATAGAGGTTGGAGAAACGTAAATGCCACTTCTACGGGGCAGCTTACGTGGCACCACCAAAACGTTACGCCGACATTCTCGTGGATTCACATCGTTTGATTTTGACATTGATCTGCACTTTCAAATGTATTTATTTCATGTCTGACATCGAGTCTTGACAACAAACCCTTTCTGTTGGAGTGCATGTTGTCAAGTTCGATGCAGTCCACGTATTTTCAATGTGTGACGGGTCAATAAATTGGTCAGAGGTTTGGGCCTCTTCCATTGACAGAGGGAGTAGTTACGATATGTTTGACGCATCGCAAACCTAACTTGATCAAGCCTTATTGTGCATTTACAGTTACTCTTTTGCAACTTAAAAAAAAAGTATCAATGAAGCAACTTGGAGACAACTCATTGAGACTGCTTTCAAGTCCGCTTATGCTCCAATTAAACGACTCTTTTCATGTTGACTCACTAGGCGGAGTAGAAGACCTTATTCACTTGACGACAAAAAAAGATTTTGAATATATCTGTGTACAAAATTCCGCACAAAGTTATGAGAAAGACGAACTCATTCAGTATAGATTGTTAGTTTCAAGTTTTTGTGTGTTTGCATTTTTCATCCTATTCAAATTGGTGACACCGGTGGTGGCTTCCTCCAAACGGAAGTCAATTCAACTGGTTAGTAGATGTGATAAACGAACATGACAGCTTTGACATGGCATGTCAACGTATTTGCTGTTGTAGACGAATGGCATTGTGGAATCAAGTGTCTGAATTGTTTTGCGTCAACACTGGGGCATCAATCTTTCTATGACACTTATTTGGCCTTTGAAATGGAATGCCTCATCCAAAAAAGAAAACAATCCAACAAGAAACCACTCCTTTCTTTCAAAACGCAGGAGAGTTCAGATAAGCGCAAACCACTGAGCATTTACTATTATTTTAAACAGCATTTGCTGATGCTGTTGACTTAAAGCGAAAATAGCAGAGGTCAGTCAGCGGAAGCTGACATATAATTCCTCATCGCACTTTGCATTCTATTCGATTTATATCTTTTGGTTTGGTGGCACATTTACCCCTCACACCTCTTCCTCACAATCGATGGAAATCGTAAACAGACCAGTTGTGCTCGAAGTCGGTGAGAGTATCAAAAATTCGTAGTATATGCGCACAAAATTCCAAGGAAATGTGTTGGCTTTAGTGTTACTATAGTTGTGTAGGTTTGTGAGCAGAGATAGGAAGACATACTACACCAACATGGATATGAACGTAAGCCTATAAGAAAAGAGTAAGTTATTTTTGATGAGAGAGCGACAGTTATTGACTGACTGATAAATGAACGCATCAGCCATAATTGACACCCTAAATTAACATGCAGGAAGTGGCCTGTCTATGCCCATCCCTGCCTCTCTCTGTGTGTCTAGTTTGGCACAGCCAACCTGTCAATTATCATTTATGTGAGCACGCCACAATGCGTACACTGGAGGCTGGAGTTCCATCGATCGGGACGGGAAAGGGGACCACCCGGATCCATTACTAACCCAAAGCATGTACTTTCTAGCAAAAAAAAGTACATCAGACAGCATTGACTCATACAGCCCAAACACTACATTTTTTAAAGTAGGCTAACTACTGCAAAATGGCGGATTGAGTTCAGCCGCATCAAAGCCAACTCACCAGCCCAAGTCCATTATACGGCAAATACTGTCTACAGGTGAACCAAAATGGGAGAGCAGAGGCATTATTTTAAAAAAGAAAAACTTCTTAAATCGAAGGTAAGGGATGCAAGTCGAATACATAAGTGTCGTCAGCACACTGAATTCTCATATCCTTAATTAAAGTAGATTTACTCCGTTTACTTTCCCAACTGGTTACTTTGACAATTCTCTACAAAAAAACGCATAGTTTATTAAAACCTATGTACGGTCACGAGGATTGTACAGATCTTTAAAGATCGTCTACCCACTGTTGGGAAATGGGAACTAACGAAAAATAGTAAACGACTACCGCTTCTTTAATAAACTAAAGTAGAGGTGGCAGAATGGGGCATATATAGAGGGACACAACCAAATAGACTGAAAGACAATGGTATTTTGGCGTGAGGAATGTTTTTATGATCTTGTCTTTTCCAGTTCCTTCAGATTTCATGCGAAGCATCCTTTACATTGAGAACAGCCTAAAAGGAAGTGCCCTAGAAGGAGGCGCTCGAGTTATTTTCTAATACGGTCTTTTCCGTGACCTGGAAGCATTCCTTGCAGGGATTGCAATGCTTGAATAAACCTACGTCGTGAGAATATGACCCGCTGTCCCCGACTGCAGTTCAAATCTCTTATGGAATCGGTTAGCCTTCATGATCACCCGCACTGCTCGTCAAGTCCAGATTTAGTGTAAGTAATTTTAACACTGTGGCCTTCACAAATCCCGTTAACCCCATTTATTCCTAACCTTCTGAACAAACGGCTGTAATGCCAATGTGATCAATTCCACTGTTGGACTTACAGCATGTTGGTGTGCTGAAAGAGGACCTCAGACAAGTAATTGATCAAAACATCCATAAGCAGTACAACCCATAGTCTTCTGTTAAAGTATCAGTAAATTTTAAAAAAAGGGTACAAGAGACGTGGAAAATAAGGAAAAAGCAGATTTATCACTTGGGACATGTAGTGAAGGGATGTCCAAGGGGTGACTAAAGTGTACAACAGTTACATATCGAATCGGATTGAATAGGTTATTTTCCTTGTCGTACTTTCATAAAAAGCATTAACGGAATTCCGAGAGCTGTGAAATTTCATAGTTTAGCACACTTTAATTCGACTTCACACCTGAACACGGGCCGTCCATGTTAATCAACAGCTAAAATAATAAGCTTATTCTACGTCCTGTGTTTATCTTAACTTCCTGTGTGTGAAGCATGCACGTTTGTAGGGTCACACGCTTAGCCAGTATACCTGAAATAGCGTGTTGACCGGACTCCAGCCGCCTCTTCAGCCCCTGTTAAACTCTTGTTAGTTCTCCTAACCGCATTCACCCAACCTTATGTGAGGGTAACAATGGTTCTGAAAAGAAAACAGGTGCTAGCTTGAATACCCACGCCCAATGACTTCCGGATGAGACAACTAAGTGAAATTGGGAAATTAACAAAGAAGATGGTCCAAGTCTCTTCGAAACACAAATGTAAGCACCTTAGATATGGGGCACCTGGTTCAAATAAATTACATTTGTCAATCGCTGCCCATCGACATCCATTTTAGACCTGTAGTGCCCAGAGGGAAAGAGACTGGTTGAGATTTTTGGCGGTGAAGGCGAATTACGATCACGATGAGACACAGACATTTGGAAATTCAGGCAATGTGTGAAAATTGAAGGCGATTGGGTTTGCAGACTTCTGAATTTTCGTTTTGTCCATCGGGGAAGGGGAAGACCCATCCCCATCACGCGTGCGTGGATGGGAACTTCGCTTGACCACTCAGGCGGCCTTAAACTTCAACTAAATTTATGCGAATGGTCATTTTCCATCAATGCACTTTTCGTTCGTGTTTACAAGACAGACCAACCCTTCACCTCCTAGTCAAGAGCAGTGGACATAAAACTTAGTCAGATGTAGTACTGATTCAAGGTATTATGTGATGATGACTGTACAAGCATAAATAGAAAAATGAAATTCTGTGCTTTCATGTCTTCTTTTCATTCACCCGAACCTTGTCTTGAGATTGCAAAGAGAGGAATGATTGAGAACTTCAAAGTTTGGTTTGTAGCTGATTTTGGACGTGGAAGTATAAAAGGATATTTAGCGTTTCTAGGATCTACAAAAAGAGTTCAACCTTAACAGGAAAAAACCAAAAAAGTCCAAAATTTTAATTGATTAGCACAAAATACAACTTCAAAAAATTCCCACCTGTACCAAAATTAAAAGTATTCGATAATGAGAATAAAAATATTAGTGGATGATCCCGAATCAAAAGAAACAAGTGTCAATATTTCCGCAGGAAAATGTTTGGACGATTAGCCACCTATCTTTTAAAACTGTATAATAATCACCACTTAGACAGCGGAAGCAAAGCACAACATTCGTTAGGCCACGTTCCCATGTCATGACATCAAACGTATGATTGATGCTTCTGTTTCCCACCTCTCCAACTGAGTCCCAACCGCTGATGGAGGCGAGCACACGTTTTGGCATTGCGGGTACGTCAAACACACCACGGCGAGAGGAGTCGTCGCGACGATGTGGAGAGGAGGCAGCGCACATTCATCATAGTCGGCTACCCTCCGAGCCAGCAGCAGCACAAAGTAATAACCTCAAATATAGAAAAGCATTTCAACTTCTCTATCTTATACTTATGAATAAAATCAGCCGTGCTAGATGAACATAAATAAAATTTACATAGCCAAGACAGTATAAACATGGGTTGCCATAAATCCAAGAAAAGATTAATAATCAATAAAAATAATGCAAATTTAAATAGTAGTAGATTTTTCAATCATAATAATTTATTAAATTTGTCCACAAATATAAGAACCCATTAAAGAAAAATAAAAATTATTATAAAGAAATTATCACATTAAGCATTAAAAACTACCGATCAAAACAAAACAACAACTTATGATTAAAGAAAAGACAGGAAATGTAAAATGAAAGTCACAAAGAAATATACTGCACCCCACCAGTTGCACTAACACAAACGCAAACAAAAACCACCACAGCCTCGGATACTCCATCTTCACTATTCTTGCTCAAACAGGAGGCACGCAAATTTCGCATTGCCGGTCAATTATTCATGCTCCATTAACTTACACGAGGGTGCGTCCGAG
>UYWX01000335.1:0-18079 GCA_900622495.1 Hydatigera taeniaeformis
CATCCATTTTTGAACGTTCTATGTTACCTTATTTGTGGTTCGAGACATTAGTCCTCTCCGACACTTCTTCGATAGATTTAAATCTTATTTATTGACATAATGCGTTTTTCTTAATGTGGCTCTGGTTCCCTTACGGTTTGTGATATAATGTAAGCAAAGCTGGAGCTCATGTTATTCTTAGGTATTGGACGAGTTGGGCATCGAACTGTCTGATGGGCTCCATGGTTTGCCCACGATGGCGGGCACAATTGGGGGCCCTGAGGGAGCAGCCAATCGGGGTGAAGCTTTGCCTGTTCCTGCCGGTGCTGACCCCACTGCCTCTGCGGAAACAGACGAATTGGAGGCACGTTTACGCAACCTCAAGCGCTAGCCCCTTTTTTCCATCACCGCCTTTGGTTCTCTTGTAAAATAGACTCTATTGCACTCCCACATCCGCATACTCGCACGTTTATGTTTTCTTCACTTCCTCTCAGCTAATTAACGTATTTCAATGGTTATTCAGCAGATCATCTTTCTTAAGATACCAACTTTTTTCACACTACTCGGAGCGGAGTCTTGATAATCATTGCTCATTTTGAGAACTTAGAGAATCTAAGTGGATCTAGCTTGGCTACTTTGTTCATCATAAATGTTCAGCATTTGTTCTACTTAAGATTCGTAACAATATATGCAGCTTCTGGTTTCTCATGGTGTTTCGTTCATCGATCAACTTAGCGAATGGATGTGTTTTGTATCTGCACGGCAAACACTCGAAGGCATACCTATTCCAATTGGCTTTTGATAACTTCGTAACTAGCTGTATTGTGCTGTATGCAACATGGCAAAGAATGCTTTTGGTGGCTCGATTACGTATGTCTCTTTAAAGTCATCGGTCTACAGCGAATCATGGATAGTGTGGCTGTGATTGAATCAAATCAACAGTTCTAATGTTTGGAGATTTTTCATCTGTTCGTGAAACCAGTTCTGGCTTGAGTATTTACCTTAAAATCACGAATTTGTCTGTGAGGTAGCCTGTCTGCTAGCGACTATTTCTCGTCCTCGTTCTCATCTGCTTGGCAGTATCATCGCGGTTGTGGTGGTGACCGCAATGACAGAAATTCTCCATTTTTGAAGGGGCATTCGGCTTATTTGTTGGTGCAATTGAAAAAAAGCACTGTCTCCACCATCCGTTTTCATGCCATGCTACGATTCTACTTAGCTCAACAACAATTGGTACATTGAGACGGAAAAACATTACCACGTTGTTGGTGGTAATAGTGTGTGTCAAGCACACCAACTCATCTGAGGTTTTCGCAACAAAGTACGCTGTTGTAAGCTTCACATCAATTCTTTGAAAGAGAAATGCTGGCACTGGTATAGTACGTGGCTGTTTGTTTGACTCTTCATTTTGATGCTGAAGTATTTGAGAGCAGTAATTGTACCACCGCCTGACTTGAACTTGAGGTGATGTCAGTAATGTCTGGGCTCCCTGTACATCGAAATTATGCATCCTACCTTGGTGTCATGCCCCATTCCATCGTCAAGGAAGTCTACCAGCTCCAAGCTCTTATATAGGCACATCCAGCATGACTAAACTGCCTTGTAAGGTGTTTTTAGGAGTGATCGTTTTATTTTAAAACCGTTCCATTCAAAATTATTTTGTGCCGTAGTGCACATTTCTGCATGTTTCTGCATTTGACACAACACAATTTAGAAAAATTGCATTCCGATGAGTTTATCTACTGTCGCACGTGAGAATCACTAACGTTTTGATTCCACGTATGTTCTAGAGCTTTTATGACGAAGAACGCCCCCTCCTCTCAACACAAACCACACTAATTAGCTGGTTGCATCTTGGATGCGCCATGAAATTTAGACTTTAAGCTTCTCCATCAGAAATGGATCTTTGGAGTCTCCCCGCAACACGCAAACCAAGTCCCTTCTCGGGACTGTGAAAGGAGTTATCCAGACAACAGTCTCACGATGATCTTAACTGACGTGTCACCACCGCTTTACCGCAGACAGATTTAGATCAAATGAACTTCTAAATGGTTGGTAAAGTTAACTCAGTTTAAAGAGTCATGAATCCTAACAACGTAATGTACTTTCAGGCAAAAAATCACGCCAAGCTGAAATGGATTTCGGTTGTTGCCTTTTGTGTGTGGTACTTCAAATTTAACTACTTATATTCTACCCACCTTAAAGCCATTATAAGACAATCGACATGGTTGTATACTTAAGACCCTATCCCGCCTTGCATCACAGCTCCAAATCAACTACTTCATACTTTGCCAACTGGCATTTTCTCTTTATCTCTAGGCTATGCGCATTCCACTTATTTGCTAAAAGCGAATTCAAAATTACACTTATCTCGCCAACTTAGGTGATGCAATTATTATTCTGGCTTTGGGCAGTTCCTTCCTTATTCTTCCACACCCTTCGTGTTTGATTAGTGGTGGTCTTGAGATGCACCCACCGTACCGCCGGAACAATCGCCGTTCTCATTGGAAAAGTCAAGGCGAGGAGCTAAGTTTTATTGAGCATGCTTGCAGTCATCAACTTAAGCTGTGAGAGATCAATTGACATCTTAGTGATATGGGTACTCAGAAACAGAACCGCACCTTATGGAAGACTTTGAGGTAGCTTAAAACACCGAACTCAATAGCTAATCCTTTGGGGATCAGAAGACACTTGGTATTCTCCCTATTCAGACCACTTCTGATATCTGAAGATATCAACTGAGAACCGAATACTACAAAAAAACATTTTGTGCTGTTTAAGGCACCATCGCCTGAAGTCCCACATTCGAAAAGATTTTATGTTTGACCTGATTGAGAGGTGGGATTATTCTCGAACACTTCTCCGTATCAAAATCGTGCTGGGCGTAGAGTTGGTGACATGCAGGCTCCCCCTTAGGTCATTCTTCAGTGTGATTGGTTGATGCTATCCGATGTCACCGAAATTGGAGATCCAAGGTGGGGTCCACCTTCTTCGTATACCATTCGGGAGTTGCAGTCACTACCTCTACCTCACTCATAGAGTTAGCAAACTGCTTGTTGACGTCCCTGCATAGAAACCTCTGCAGCAATGCAAAGCTACGGAATGCTTAATCTTTGTGGAGACCGTTCCACCAAGGACACGTATTTCATATTGCTTGATTCAGTTACACCGTCTCCGTTATCCGTACACACTAGCCAAGAAATGAAACATATCTTAACCGTCGTGATGCACCTCAGAAGTTCATGAGAAATGGGGTGGTGCCAGGTGTACTGCGTCCGTGCCTACAGGCCATGAGTTCAGGTCTCCCACTTCCTCTCCCCATCATTTTCCACAAATGTCAACCACTGTTCATGCGCACGTAAGTATATATGAGAATCAATTTAGAACCGTCAGTTTGGACTGTTTTCTCAATAACAAAATGAAGTGAAAGAATGATAGAGAAGATGCAAATTATTTAAATCCTACAACACTAGTTAGAGACATCGGTAGTTTATAGTGAGAGAAGGATGGAAAGAATCGAGTCTCCTCGAGGTATCACAGAGTCAGCAAGCGACAGATGGGCAGATGTACGAAGGTGTGTACATTCATGCATCAGCGAGACTGCTCGTGCGAGCGATAGACATAGGCCCTTGGCCGCTGCAAGGCGGGCACGTGGTGGTTTTGCTGGGGTTGATGGTTGTGGTAGTCGGGCGCACAGACACCAGTGCCGCGAGTGGAGGCAAGCAGACCCACAGGGGTGGTGTCAGCACTCAAATGAGACTGGTAACAGCCACCTCTGGTGTGGCGGGAGTGAGGCATGGGCGCTACTGTCACTGTCGCCTGTGGTAGGCCGTAGTTGATCGCAGCAGCATCCTGGGGTTTTGGGATAGAAGTTTGCTTGCAGAGCACGTCATCCAGTCGAATCCGGTCCATTTCCAACGTTTCTGTTATGCACTCCTGCGAAATGGAATAGATGATACTTATTTTCCTTCTTTTTCTCCTCATCTCCATGATTTTCGTCGACACAAGCAGCTCTTCATCGCCATGATATCGACAACCTCCCAATTGATGACTTAAGGAAAACCCTTTGAATACCTGTTATCCCGGAGTAGTACACCAATATTGCCTCTATCGCGATAAAGGCTTGTGGTCGTATCAACCCAAGTTGTTACCTCGCTAATCCCCCTCCGCCCAAACTCATTTGATGCATCTTTGTGGCGTAGAGAAATTTACTTAACTCGAGAAAGAGGATTGGTGATTGGAAAGCAGTTCCTCTGACTGGTAAATCGAGGAGTAATGAAAAAATTGAAGACAAAAAAGTGTTTGCGATGCTTACGAAAAACAAAAACGGATGCATGAAGTTGCTCAGAATGCTTCAGTGATTGAATTAGTCAGCATTACAATCTATTTCCCTTTCTCAACAGACAACCCTGTCAGCTCTGTCTCCACGCACTCCGTCTCTTGACCAAGTAGGAATGCACTTTTCCAAATTGCTAATTTCCAATGCATCCCTTGAGTGAATTAATAGATGAGAACGTGGATATGAAAGCCGCTAAGCACACGGACTTAAATGCAACTAGATAATATGCTAACATTTCATTAAATGCGCTGAAGAAAATCATGGACTTTTGGAGAGCCACGGTTTGAAGTAGAGCCTCGTCAAGTAATTTGGATGCAAGCTGAGAGGAATAAGGAAACCAAGTTGATTATAAATGGTACAACTTAACCTGACTAAAAACACCGATTTTCACACGAAAGAGACGGAAAGTCAACCAACCTGAATGTCCTCCAGAAGCCGTAGTTTATCCGACTGTGTTTTTGCATTAAAACTAATCACCGGAGTACCACGTGATGATTCACTGGCAATCTTTTGACTGCCAGTACGCTTCGCTGATGCTGATGACAATGACGCCGAGCCCTTCTTCTTTTCGTCACTGTCACTGTTTAGAGCGGTGCTGGACTGATCCAAGTGATAAAGCGAGAAGCCATTCTCGTAATGCGATGTCTCGAAGGTGGTGACTCGGATTCCCAACAGGGTTATACAGGCGCGCACCTGATAGGTTGTGGTGGCGTTGGAGGATGAGGATGACTCCTTCCTACGCTTGCGGATAGCTTTAGTCACTAGGAGGAGATCGTTGAAGAGGAAAACGTCCCGTTGATGTGGTCCACTTCGATCACGTTTTGTCTTGTCTGGGACCTAGCGATAAAAATTCTACTTGAAAAGTCTCAGTAGACCGTCAACACCAATCAGCGGATCTTCGTGAAAATGATAAAAAGAGCCAAAGATGGAGACTGGTCCGAGGATGTGCATCCAACAAGTAAAATGCTGCGGAAGAAGTCCAACTGATAAGCCACTGTGATGACAGGATGACATAGTCCACGTCGTGGTTATACGGACGCAGAGTAGGCTTTCGGTTGGCAACTTGGCCTCCTAGTCACTCCGCACGTCCAGCGACATGCCACAAAAATTCCTACGCCTTTAGTAAATAACTTCGGCTGCGCTAATTTTTGATGCCAAGACTCAGAAAATTCGAATTTCAGTTGTACAATCAAAGATTGCCCACATGAAATGAGCGAAAAAGTTGACAGAGCTAAATGAAATTCGTTTAGCACTTTTGCGCTTCGATTCCAGGCATACACCAAATTCAGTTAAACTGGACCAAAAAGTGCTGAATTAAGTCTATTACTACATCCGTTGACTTGGAAAAGAAATCGAGATCGTACCCATGGTAAATCGTGTACTGCTTTTCGATAGACCAATCCTTTATTGCTAAGCCTTAAAAAGACGAATTTCAGACGTGTAACACCTCCGAGGTAGGCGTCGTTGATTCCTCTTCCCTCCAGTTATAGGCGGATACAGACCATCCATGTATCCGAGACTGCCTCCAAATTATATAATGTGATTAATCAAATGTTGAAATGAGGCGCCTGCACATCACCTTACTTCAGTCATCATTTCAGACAGAAAAGCACGGCATATAAAGCATTAATGACATTAACAATTATGCTGTGAATACGATCGGGCATTGCCGGCTTGTTGATTCGCAATGGCCAATGGCTTCCGGTAGTCAAAACGGTGATGAAATTGAGGCGCTGATTCGGCTTCCGTCTTGTTAGCTTTCCAGCACCTTCGACGCAGTCAACCGACGAGGTAAGAACAGAAATAGCGAGACTGTCCAATCAATTCCAGACTGCATTTGGAATATAACACAGTCTCAACAACTGCTGATAGAAAAGAGCTTTCCAATGGCCAATGAAAGTGGCATTTCAGTAAAGAGGCCAACACACCAGGACAATTTGTGAAACTAGCCAATCCGTTGGGCATGAAACGTGGGTACAACTTGACAGAATGATGTTTTAGAGTATAGGAGCGAATTCAAAATCCATCAAACTAGTAGATCCCGTAAATTAAAACCAACTCTCCCTAGATCGTGAAAAATGTTCACGCAGTGACTTATTAAACTTCTTCTCAAATGCCTGATGGAGAGGAAGAATGGAGGTACCTCATAGAGACGGCAGTAGCAGACTAGACGACGCTGAGGCAGGACAAGATTGGTAGGTCGCAGGGGTCCAGTGAGAAGGCGGTGAACACGACGAACCTGATCCGTGTGGTCCGGTGCCACCAGCATCTCGCCGGCCTGCATTCGATCAAATATGGCCAGCAACAGGTTCCTATCCAGGTCTTCACCTGCCAATTTAGCAAAACAGCTAAAAAACTTCTGAACTGCAGAGACCCACGTCACTGTTCACAAATCCTAGCACTTCACTCAGGAAGTATTGCAACCAAAAAAGTTCTCAGCACTGCTGAACCATCCTAGGACGACTTCTTCAAAACACCATCTCAGTACCCGACTTCCACTGATCTTGTCAAATTCTAAACGTTCGTAAATGAGTGTGTATTTCCGCGGAAAGACCCGCTCCTTGTGTAATTTTACGACAAGCGGTTATCCACAGGAGCAACCACTGTGAGCCATAAACCGAGATCTTCATTGACACCCCAACATACGACCGTCTCCGAGATGTCTGCCACACTTAAAAGTTCTACCGTGACCTTATTCACAAGACACCACACGCATCACTCCTATCCTATGTGCGGGCATTGTGACCACTGTCAGATGTTATCTTAACCAAGTGCTCGGACAGGACTGTCTTGGACCTCAAGTCTGAGTAACAAAGAACTAACTCGTGACCTGCACCTCTATGGCACGATTCACTTTTGATGACAAGTGAAAAAATAAAAACAATGAGGCCTTTGTTTGGCTTGAACAGACTCACACACAATGGCCCGAATTTGGATCAAGTCTATTCAGATGATAGCCAGTTTATGCATGCACATAATAATGCGATGTGATATGGAGTAACAACCCTTCGCCATGGGAATGAGTTGGGAGATTCAAGGCGACATCTCCTCTATGCAATTCCTTTATTTGATGGAGAATTCATTACTCTCACTTGCCCTATTACTTCCCAAACTATGCAAGCCACTTGCTGTGTTACAATTACAGATTTTCGCCTTGCCATTCCACTTCAGCTTCCTTAAGAGTGCAACTTTCCAACCAAGCAGAGGTCTACCATGCGTTATGCATTGACCCTCTTGGCAAGCAAACAATTGGTCAGTCACACTGGATGCTTTCAACAGTGAAAAAGAACGAGGACTAAGTGTGAACCAGAATTCCTTTAAATGCCTGAGGCTAGAGGGAGATCAACGCCTAAGAACCGCCAAAATAAAGTAGAAGAGAAAATATTGCAGGCATAGTGATAGGCATCGACCCTGTTTACCTCCCTCCTCCCCCATCCACGCCACTGTCTCTTCTCCCACCTTCTCGGTTTTCAAAACAACGTAAAAATACGCCTGCGCTCTGGTGATAATTTATGCAAACATGGAGAGGGCTCTCTCGCCTTCCCCATACGCGCCTCCGGAGCCGTAAAAGAAAACAATTTGGCACCAATATTTGTTCTTTCACACGAATCGCGAAGTTTGTACGCCTTGCACAGTGGGGAGTGAGAAAAGAGAATCAGAGCAAATTGTAAACACGCATTAAAACGAGTTGATAAATGTGACCGGTGTTGTAATAGCTGTGCTTCCTTCCATCCAAGCATCACGCACTCGTCCATAAGCTTCAGGGAATTCGCAAAAAGGTAATTTTCCTCCCTCCTGTATCCCCAAAGTATCACCAACAGTAACAAACACAATCACAACGAAAAGAGACGCCCCTTCAACGGCCCTAATTGGGGCTCTTTAGTAAATTTGAACCATGGCAAATCATTCAGACAATTTGATAGTGAAATTACAATCCTCAGAGACGGCAGGAGATAGTTAAGGCCCACCTCCAAATTTTATTGCGATCTTAAATGCAGTGGAAAGCACACACCGGGACAGTCACTGTGACCCCACCGCGCATAAATTGCCCAATGTCTGGAGGCATTAATCACTGCACATCGGCATTTGTGTCATCTTTCAAGTCACTAAAACATCCAACAGCTATAGGCCCACTGCGTCTGTGTGGAAATGTGCCTCATTTTCAACTGCAAATGAACAATTGTTCCAGACCCAAGCATCGAAAATCAGGAAGTCACAGGTCACTGCAGCAAACACCGGTCAGCCGTGTCGGCTTCGCAGGCGCGCCTGTCTGGGTGATGGAGTTGGTGGTGGTGGTGGTAGCTGGGCGGATGTGGTAGGTGCATGACTAATCCGCCCACCTTGTCTCCTATGCTGGCAGCCCTGGTGTCTAGGTCATGAGCGTCGTTAAGCCTTAACTGGGATTCAATTACCCTGCTCCAGTCGTCTCCGTATTCCTAACAAATTTGCTATACATCGGGAAAGTGCGGGTGCGGAAGGAGGGGAACCGCGGCAGTTGTGAGAAGAAGTAGTTTTAGAAATGAGTTTCGCAATGTAGGTTGAGGGTTTACATGTGAAAATGCAAACATGAGCGAGTATCCTACGTGTAGACATGCGCTACCCCAACCAAAAATAGCAAAAGCTCTCCTGAAAAAGAGGATAACTGCTGGATCGGTGTCTAGTTGGATGCTGGCCAATGTTGTGATGATGTTGCCTGCCTGCCACGATCTACTGAGCAATAAAGCATCATTTGAGATGAATGGGATGATGCAGGTTCCGACAAATGGACGCCATATCAAAAGGTCATGGGAGAGGGAGTTTACAGTGTAGGATATAAGTGATGAAGAGGTGAATCAAACCGCAACTGAAAACAGCCAAATAGACCAAAGAAACTATCCCAATCGGGTTCCGAAGGGTCATCCAAGTGGTAAGAAAGGGAACCACTGTTCCCACGAAAGGCATTAATGGATTTGCCAAGCTCACATTCAGACTTGAGAGGGTTTGTAATGCAATCATGTAACAACCACTTCTACCACTTTCAGCATATAAAGCTGAAAATTAATTGTATGGTCTACAACAGGTGATGGATGTTAAACCGCATTTTAATACTTGGACTTCTTTTAGTATACATCTTAGGCAAAAGGCTGAAAAGTGGCTCAAACCTCGGTGCTTGAGCTTGTCATCCAACCTCCAGGGAAACTGCTCGCCTTGTCGTTACTCTAAGGGTGCTTTGATCCTCTTTTGCCGGGGACAATAGACTCCACTAAGCAATCACTCCTCTCGTGCCTAGGGTAGTTCCGGGGAAAAGGAGGTGACTGAGGCTACTACTACACCCATCATTCACATGAGAGCTTGAAAAAGGAACAAGATTATCAGCATGTGGGGTGAATGAGTCTAAGGAAATGATGGGATGCGATAGACACACCCAGCACCATTTGTGTGATTAATGAATGTCAGCTCAAAAAATTCGCTTTGAAAATAGAAACTAAGACAAATTTGTTAAACGGCACGGCGTTCCCATTCCTGTTCCCAGTGCTAATCAAATCTATTTGGGTTGAACCGATGGAGAGGGTTAAATGACTGAGTTTCCCACGTGGACAGAAAGAACGGGAATTCGTTTGTCACCAATGCGTGAGATTTGTGTCACCCAAAGCGACGCCTAAAATGCCACTTTTGGCTCATCGAGGGTAGACAGATGTTGACACCTTCTTCAGCGTGTAGAACGGATTTGGCAATTCGAGACCAATTCGAGTGGCAAAAAATCACCAACTTTTTATTGACTTTTTTTTCCATTTGACACTAAACCAAAACGAAGTCAGCTACCGAAATCAGCACAAATTTTAGCCATTTTTATGAGGCCACAAATGGCGAATTTTTAGCATCACTTAAAACACACTAGGAATAGAAGAGACAGTTCTGTGACCTCCTCTAAAACTTCCTTTGCTTCTTCGTAAGCCATCCAGTTAACACTACCAAATCGTCTTTATTCGGTATTAATCCAACCAAAAGAGTCCAACTTCTCGGGAGTTTTTGGGGAGTTAGAATTTTGACATACAAAGACCGGTCATATGTGCGTAAAGAGAAAAGAATCGCCTCCGCAGCTAGGTCAACATGATTCCCAGAAAAAATGGGCAATTTATCACAATGCGGTGCTAGGCTTAAGGGATTATGGGATGTTTGAAATTCCGTTGCAAGCAGATATGATTTACCTCCTACATCGCCTACAAGTTCACTGCAATCAGCTAATGCATCAAGTTGATAGTAGCAATCAAGATTGATCGAAGAGGCTTAGAGCGTGATTCGCTCGACCACGCATACTCCGCATTCCTTCCTTTGAGATGATAAATCTCATTCGCCCTCTCCTCCCCCTGCCCCCATTGGGCACAGCTAAAATGAATCAGAGGAGCCTGAGTGGCTTGCCTGGCTAAGTTGTAGCCTCAGAAAGGGGGAAATGCGAAAAACAGAGGATTGACAGTGAAGTCTAGAGGAAAGGTAGAATAATAGCGTACCGTCATCAATGCCACGGAGGTTGTTAACAAAGTCCTCCCGAGTCATTTTAGAGCCAGGTCGCACATTGGGGCTGTACATGTCGGTGTGAAGCATGATGATGGCGTAAGCGAGGATCATCACCGACTCAGGGTTGCGGAACTGCGCCTTCACACGAGCCGAGTTCTGCTCTACGTAGGCTAATTGAAAGGCTGTCATGAGATGCACTATCTTCTGCGACTCTCCCTGTGACGCACATCAGCAAATGAGTGAGCGAAGAGGCAGATAAACGGATGATAAAAAAGATGAACACTTACGGGAGTGCGGAACAGTGACATCATGAGCCTCAACGCTTCGTCAATCTCCTTCTCCCGAAAGTCCACTTGCCTGATGAATTGGCTAGGGTTAGACAGGTGAAGATTCCAGTAAGCTAAGTGTTTATCGCCAGCACCTGTGATAAACTTTCAGGTCTTACGTGCATAAATTCGAGGCCGCACTCGACAGGTACTGAATGCAGACTCTTATAGAGGTAGTAACGTATACAGTACACGAATTGCCAAAGTAGCAGGCACTTCAAACCCTCTCGAACGGGTCTGCCTGATCGCACAGTCAAGTAAATCACAGACCACCTTTTACCTTTGACCGAAATTCCAGACTAGTGATTACCAGTTCTATCCAAAAGATATTCCACAAGGTCTTATAGTATATTTGTCAGTCCAGGTACTTGTGGTATGTACACAAAAGTTAGTTAATGAGTGTGATTACGACAGCTCATACGGGAAGTGAGTGTGATTTATGTCTACAACTAAAGAAACCTAGTCACCCCGCTGACTCGGCATAGCGGCGATGACTAGTTCCTTAGTGGATAACTCCAAATTTCGTATTAGGGAGGTCACGCCTAAAAATAGGCAGCCAATTTCTGAACAGAAGAAATTAAAATAAGCATGACCTTAGGATTTTATTGCAGACCTGCTGAACGCAACCAAATCGTTGCCAAATGCAAATGAGGACACAACGTTGCCGCCAAAGGGCGAGTCGGGTGTTTAATTTCGTGATTTCGTGAGAATAATAAGGCGATTTCAAAGACAATCGGTAGACAATAGAGAATCCTACGCTAATCGCTGGAGTAAAAGATAAGAACAGACCAAAACAGCACACGCTGTGGCCTAATAATGACGCCTCTATCATGCGTTATGCACGTAGCGTGGTTGCTAGCAATAAGAGGACTAAGAGTGGACGGTTAAGAACTCAATAATAAGAGAAGTTTGGAGCTGTACCACCTCGTATAACAAATAGACTTTGATGACCCCTCTGGTACCTACCGTTTGTTTACCATTGCGCCAAATGAAATGCAACATCCACTCCTGACCTTTGATAAACAATGCACTCGTGTGTGATCAAGGCAACAAAAGGCCAAATACGCACTTACCGAGCCGTTGCAACACACAGATCATGTTTCATTTCTCCCAAGTACTCCCCAATCGCAGTACGAGCCAATCCCCTGCGGATGTGCAAGAAACGTGCTATCTGACGCGGAGATGCTTCAAGAAACCGGAACCTAATTAGCATGTCCATACCCTTCACCGGCGACCTGGAGGAGGAGTGAACTCAAACACGCAACCTTTCCTCATCAATAAAAAAGACAAGTTGCAGGATGCTTACTTGTTGAAATAGTTCAAGCATACTCGGTAGAGGCGTTTTCGGCACCTGTCTGCAACCGCCGCACTAGTGACAGGAGTTCTCGAACTCACCGGCACTACATTGGCCGCCGAAGCAACACCAGCAGAAGGGGCAGCAGAGTGATGATGGAGCTGCAAGAGAACCGGCGAATTCCCCAAAGCCCCACCATTGCCCTCCCTTCGAATCGGAGCTACGACTATTGGCTGACGAGAGGGAGGCGAGACAACCAGGGTCGTCGCCGGTTGTTCTGCATAGGCCAGAGTATACATCTTCCCATCGGGAGTGCACCATACAGGTGCCTGCACCGAGTTCGAACCTGTGCTGCAGCGACGAACTAGCACTGCAGCCGCTGTTGCTGGTTGAGTCAGGTATCGTTGCTGTTGCTGGGACTGATGTTGAGGTGCTATATTAATGTACTGTTGGTCCGATCTTACGGGAACTGCTACATAAAGTTGTTGAGCTTGCTGATGCACGCGTTGTTCCTCCCCCCTATCCACGACATAATACACAAGCGACTGTTGAGTCTGGTGCTCCGATGGCTGTCTTGTGACTTGCGCATTAGATGGTGCATTTTCGGTCGGCAAAGAGCCAGAGGAACACGACCCTGGGGAAGAGACAAAACCAGAGGTAGAACCGGTTCCTGTCCCAGGACTGGAAGGTTGCGGTGGGTGGTGGCCCTTCGGTGCAGTTAGATTGGAACAGGAGTGCGATGAAACCTCACCAGACTCAGGTGACTCAGTTGTTCCTGATGGAGCAGACGAGCGACTGCCCTTCGCCTCTACTGTGAGGTCGGGAATGGAGCCACCTCCTGGACTACCCGCAGCCTCACTTTCCCAGTCCAGATAGGCTCGATCAATTACGAGATCCTCCATACTTGCCAAGTGTTGTGCTTCACGCTGATCCTCAGGGTAGTAGCTATTCAGTCCGTTGGTCAGTCGGTTGGTCAGCCGTCGGTCTGATCTCAGTTGAGCGTACTGGGCACGCATACGATACTCGCGATACTTGCGCTGAATAATGCGGGCAGCGCGTTGAGCTCTCAACCTCCCTCCATAGCAGCGTTCCATTAGGTCCACCTCCTTTGCGCGCAGATCGTCTGAGAGTTCATAAGTGTTTGTGTCTATGATTCCTGGCCGAATTGTGGACGCCCGATGGGGATCACAGTGGTTTCTGGGGTGCAGAGTGAGGGCGCGAAACTGGTCGTTGAGAGTAGCAGACTTAGCGGTGGACTGGTGTTGCTGTAAGGCATCGATTCGAGAGGCGACAGCGCTGCCGGAGCGAGAATTATTGCCCCCCTGAAATCTTTGAGGCGCTTGTTGCCATCTTGACAGGTGGGGAGGATCGTATGGAAGGTTGGACATTGGAGGAGGAATAGCGATCAATGAGGGCTCCTTATTCATATGCTCAGTGCTCAGAGAGAGAGCCCGAGTCGAACCCAACGTGGAACGGTTGCTGTGCATTGAGGGTATCCTGGATAGAGACAAACAGTGGGAAATGGGTTATTTACCTTTCGCTTGATTTCTACTACTATCTGCTCTTCCCTCGCCCTGAGGAAGTCAAGTGAATGCAGGTGATTGGTCCGTAGGAAACACAGGTTATCACCTGATTGGTGGATAGAGACGTTTTCGAGAAAGAGGAGATGTGTTATGGTCAATTAGGCTTTGCTGCTGCAACAATTCTCGAACAGACCTAGATCATACTCCTTTACTGCTCCCAAACCAAACCAGTGTGCATGGACTCTCCACTTTTACAAATGTGTGAGCAAATTAGTGACATCGGATTTTCAAAGGCATACATTACTGAACTGAAAGGAGTGCGAGAACCCGAAACCACCAAGTTGCTCACTATTGTCTCGGGAAATGGACAATCATGACCCAAGAATATTAATGTTTTTGTTATTGTCACTTCTCCAATGGTTGCTCACCAACTACGAGTATAACTGCCATTCAAATCAAAAAATCATTATGCATAAATTTTGCTGTTTATGGTTAGCAAAATTACATACCGAAGTGAGGCGATGATGCAGGAAAATACAATCCACTATACAAGAGTGATGTCGTTGACCACAAGGAGATCGAACCCCTGCCAGAGGACAAAGAGGCACCTCGAATGCGAGCACGTGCGAGAACGTTTGAGGAAGCGAAGTCTCGAAGACAGAGCAAATTTATAAATGTGCGCAAGCGCATTCATCCACGCACACACAACTGTCCCGCCTAGCCAACTTGCGCAGCACCTATTGGTTAGGGAATATTTAAAGTACGCTGCAGGTTTCATTAAGCATGCAGGACTCTGATTCGTCAGTGTGTTCTAGGTCGATGCTTAAATTCACCAATCATGCAAGAATGAATTGTGACTCAACCAATGGGCATTAAGTCTCTTCAACAGTGAGTCACTGTCAGCTGATTAGTCCAATGGTGTCGCAAAATGCGCATTATGGTATGGGTGGCCGGGTGGGCTCCAAATGGGGCGCTGCTTTTGTCTAGTACGGCTGATGTTGCTTCTGAATTTTCGGACCTTTCAAGATGATGCGTAAATTGACTCAGGTGCTTATTTGGTGTGAGCTGGTTCGCATTTTGGGGGAGATGTGCCGATTGCGTTCAAAATTTGAGTTGATGCAGGTGTCACTGGTTCGCCCCTTTGCGAAGTTGTTACTGTTAAGACTAGTGTTCAGTCCTTCTACACTATTGACCTCGATTTAATGTAGGAGGTCCAGACCAGCTTCTACATTTTTACCATAGCGCATCGTGTGCTACAACTCGCACACGTGCTGCTTGACCTCTCGGGTCATAACCATCCTCATAAACCATTTTTGGGGTTTCTCTGATTCTTCATCTTAGTCAAGTATTCACGCTGGTCACCCTTTTGTGGCAGCATTTGGGATGATATCTAAACGGTCTGAGAATGAGTAATCTTTTTGGAATAAGAATTAAGAACATGTCATGATGCCTGAATAAAGGACCACCCTGAGCTGTGGGTGGACGTTTGCGCACTTGCGTGGACTACCTGGTTTGAAGATTACTCAACGTTCTGTACAGGCAATTGAACGCCCCAATTTGGCATTATTAAAATTATTTATCACTGGTCAATTTCATAGGCGATGCCTCTTCGCTCCTCTGAGTCTGCAAGTTGCACGTACACGACACCTTTGGTTAGCAAGCGATGAAGTTGGTCGAAATGGTTAAGCTCGATGGATGGAGTATCTATCGTCCAGCCTCCAGGGTGATAAACATGCTACCTAGAGGCAAGCCATTGTAGACGCACCAACTCCTTGCCGGGTTTCAGTAGGGTGGAGGGCGATAGGGCGGATGTGGAACGCACCACTCCATTTGCACATGTTGTCCAAAGATAAGATGTAGCTTGTTGCATCCATGATTATAGAATCTATCACTAAGTAACCTTGACTTCGACATTTTCTACCTTAACAAAATCCATTCCCCAAAGTAAGTGTTGAAGTGTAGTCTGCCATTGAGACAAGGACGCGACCATGGGATCAACAGTGGTATGAGTATTTGAAATTTTAGTTGACACACGTACCATACTCTAACGACAGTGTAGAGATTTTCAGCTCCACTCTCAACAATATTAACAACTCGAAAAAATGTGTTCATGTGTTAACTTCTGTTTTAAGCCGCCTCATCATCCTGCCTCTCCTCGTGTCATACTGCAGAACGGCATGTTTTGTCGAGAGCGCTAACGGACTTAAATTGACACTTGGTTGCAGACAGGGCAGAAAGAATGGGACAAAATGAGGATGAATGTGAAGCAGATGTCGTTCACCACTCAATGAATCTGTTAGTGCTACCTTTTCGAACAGCCTCGCCCTGATGCATCATGGTGGACCGTTTTGGCTGCTAGCACAGACTGG
Source organism: Hydatigera taeniaeformis (assembly GCA_900622495.1). NCBI lineage: Eukaryota > Metazoa > Platyhelminthes > Cestoda > Cyclophyllidea > Taeniidae > Hydatigera > Hydatigera taeniaeformis. Next base: position 16,326 of record UYWX01000335.1, read on the forward strand.
TGGTGAATTCGTTGTCAAAAGGGGAGTAATTTACTACGATTATTGGCAGAACTTTTGTCGTTCAGATATACAAAGCACTTTTTTAAGCTTAAATCGGAATGTTAGACAATCGGTAAACAGATTACATGTAAACTGAATGCTGTGGACGGGAACACGGTCGGAACTCTGCAATTCTATTAACTCTAATAAGTACTTAATTAACTTGTTTTTAATGGAAATATGGATTATCAACAAGTGGATAAGGAATTTTAAGGTGAGCGTTTATTTTTAATGCCTTAATTTGGTCACCAAATTTCGACAAACATGAAACATCCCCCTGAGGCCTGGGTACGGCATTTAATAAAGGCTGTTATTGTCTTATTCCAACATGATCGGTCTTCTTCAACAGAGCTTACTACCCTTTTTCGGGAATGCATTTATCCCATCTAATAACGTAAAACTTGTGGATCTGGCCTACCGTAGTAACCGGCGTAGGTAAACGCGACTCCGGAAAGCCACACCCCGATGATGCAGGACCTGCAATATTTAAACCGATGCGGTCAGCTTTGTGCTTGGCCAGACTAAAGCCTTAACATAAAACGAACGAGCAAATCGGTTACGAATGAAAATAAAATGAGTCCAACAGCCAACTGAGCCCATGATCAGCCGAATATAGGTTCTCCAGTGTGGTCATCATCCCCTCCTACTTACACCTGTTTGTCCAACCTTTTACCAATCTAGCAACTATGCAGAATGGCATTCAATTTTTTATGCATGTGACTCCAGACACCACTTGTTTGTCACAAAGTCATAAGCTTAACCCAGGCTTCTGTTCAATGAGCCGATTCAATTATCACTTCTCTCGTTTCCTCCCTCCGACTCTTCTCTCTTCGACCCCAATGCCACAATTACTTGTGTGATAAACAAAGGTGATGAATTTTATTGCGGTGTTCGAAGCCTTGAGTCATGTTCAATGGTCGAAGATCTATGATTTGCCAACTTTTGTTTGGCAATTTTACTTGGACACAGTACACTGGAGGATTGTTGTAAATGCCGGGCGCATGGGGGGGACAACTCAGGCATTCTCACGTCTTCGAGGCACATTTAATAAGTCAGACAAGTCTTCGAAACCATGCGACTGTGAAATTTTATATCGTTCCAATTTGAAGTGTGGGAAATGGGGCAACCTGTCACCATGGCAGCCTTACAATGGGCATGGGGATCGAATGGCAGTGATGTCAAGTCGCGCAGGCATTTTCGATGAAGAGGGAACGCGAACATGCAAACCGACCGAAGTCCACTTTTAATTGCCAATGTTCGGGAATTGGGAGGTTGCTATAAATAGAACTTCTGGACATTAATCCACTAATGCACATCTACTTAATGCTTGACCATTATGTTCTACCTAACAACCGTCACTCCTCAAGTCCTCTCACCCACTTCAGGCAGTAAATGGCAAAATGAATGCATTTTGAAGCGGTTATAAACCGCTCTTGAACTTTCTTACTCACCTGTCCTACAACAATACTTAGGTGTTTACGGCTGTTTCAGCCAAGTTCGTAGGTTCATCCACAGAGCACCACCATAATTGTCATGCAAGATGAGATTCTGTCCTGAGGTGGAACTTGAGCCGTAAACTACGTTCAGTTTTTACTCACAGTTGCTGCCTGACAGTGTTGATATCACTCACCGCGTCAGCATTCTTGACCTCCCAGCTGCCAACGTCTGTATGAACCAACAGAGCGGCCGACTTTTCCTCCATATCCCATTCTGGA
>UYWX01000336.1:0-18078 GCA_900622495.1 Hydatigera taeniaeformis
GTTCATAACATGCGATGAGCATCAAGTCGTAGTGCTCGGACTAAGCCACTCTTCCTATGCCTGGTTTCCGTTCTTCAGCCATCGTTAAATCAAAACAGCTTTAAAAACCTACCACCTCTAACCTTAAAATCTCGTACTAGTTGGCCTCATCCGCCATTACATGCATGAAGATAGCTGCCTAGTGGTTTCGCATCCATCTTTTAATTTTTTTTGGTCACAACAGATGTCCGCAACATGAGCATCCATCGTCTGGCTGTATGGAATGCATCACATCCGAATGAGAGCATTAAATTTCGTTGTGAAGGCTTCGTTTCCCTCCTAGATGCCCAAAATGTGACCTTAAGGTAAGAGAAAATGTTATCAAGGCATGTGAGGGAAGCTTTGGTTTCTTCAGATCTTGGAAGAGCATAGACATGCCCTGAGGTGTATCTTCAGTGGATAAAAGTTTATGCTCAATTTTCGACATCAAGAGAGGTTATAGGCGTTTAATTTCCCAAAACTCGTGCTTCAACTTGCGTCTCTAAATGACAGACAGCATAGAACCGCCTTTTTCCTTCAAGTTCTGACACAACGATTATATGAAATATTAACCTTTCCACCCACTGAATTTCTATTGAAATCCCAAGTGTTTACTTGAGTGAGCGTTGTGACCACCACTTGTTCTATCCTCGCAAGTGTTATGCTCTGTATTGGCTGCCCGACTTATTGCTTCAAGTGGCAATTAAGACACCGCAGGTCGTTCATCGTTCTGTGTTATCTAGATGGACTCTTAACAGGCGCAAAGTGGCCGAGGTGTATCCCTTGAAAATGCAAAAAATTGGGAGCATGGGAAGATTTGCTGCAGATTTTGAGACGCATTACGCAAAACTGTCTCGCGAATTCACCCTTCGGTGCTCAGTGAGGTCGCAGGTGCTGGTGTCACCGTCAAATGTCCACGTCATTTCTAGGCACAGAAAAATCCAGGTCACCGTCAGTAGTAAGTTCGGACTAATTTGAAATAATTTTTAAGAGGACATTTTTCCCGAAAAATATCATTTATGCATCTGGTGATTGTAGTGAATATTGTGTGCATTCCTCTCCTGAAGTGAGCCAGGGGAATAAAAGTTAGCATGTAACTCGTTAGTGACACTGTCAAAATTTTACTGAACGTGTTAACAAATTGAGTCTCATCACCAGTGAAGTAGAGTAGCACTGACGACAGGGTGAGAGTGACAAAGTCAGCACTTTCTTCCAGATCAATCCTGCCTGTTTAGTTACTTGAGTGGCAACTCCTATTCTCAGGCAACTAACTGCAATTAGTGCTTTACTAGCACGAAAGATGTTTGAAGAAAGGCGTGCGATCCTGCACATTCAAGTAGTCTGTTTAAAACAATGGAATGGAGAACGTCATTGGAGGTGCATGCTTGAGTGCTCGCTTTCATGCTCTGACGCCCGACCATTGAGAATCTCGGCCTCTTCGAGACTTGCACACTTCCTAATGCTGTGGAGGGCCGTTGCACATCCTCCTCCATTAATGGCATAACAAACTTGCATTTCCTACCCAGCTAGTTGAGTGCAGGCTCTATGCAGTTAGATCGGATTCATTCATTAACTTTCAGCTGCCATTCCCTTGCTCTACGCTTATTTGTTTTGTAGAGGAGTCTTCCCCACAAATTAATCGTCATTTTATTCTAACATTGGAAAGGGCGCGCAATTCCTCTGAGCTATTTCAAATCAAGGAGCATTTCGAAGTTCAGAACGAGGCTTGGCCAAATGAATTGTACGAGGCACCGCCTTCTCAAAATGCTATTGAAACAAGCGATTTTGGTTTGGAATTCAGCGTAAGACAACTTTCCTTCTGACAAAGCATACTTTACAAGCCACATTTCGGTGTTTTTTTTCGAAGAAATTTTCTTCAAATTAATGGTAAATTTACTGCCTCGCATGTTGATAGGCAAAGACATTGTTCATCATGTAACAATAATGTATCCACAAAAGCTCAAATAAGTGCAACTTCCTCCTACCAGAAGGTGAGTACTTTGCTGTCTCCTCACAAAGGAGCCAGCAGCTCTGCACTGAGAGAAAGGGCAGAGCAATGCTGATGCCTGTGCAAACAACAAATCACAGAATAAGCACGCAGTTTTAGTAGCATTTCATTGTTTTCCAGTCAGGAACTCCTTGAAAGCGGCTTCTTTGATATAAAACTTCCAATTTATCTGGCTGCTTAAGCATGATGAGTCCCATGCGGTCCTTCATTCTCGTCTTGTCAGCCAGCACTATGGAGACTGCAAAATTGGCGTGAGCACCGACAGCCAATGCAATTTTGTCATTCTCCATGGATTTGACTACCCGAAGGCGATGCTTTTTTAACCACTTAATCTGGTATTCAAGCTGTTAAAATTCAAAGGTGTTTTGCCTAGGACAAGGCAACCATAAGTGGAGGGTGGGGTAAACTAGCCCTGGTACAGGCGCAAGCACAAATTACCGGAAGTCGATTGTGAGTAAAGGAGAGGAGGACGAAATACCACCAGCATGGAGATGAAAGACCAAGGAACAAGTTGCACCTGTTGAAACACCTCCGACACAACGCTAGTCATTCAAATATGGGATGATAGAAAGCTGTCTTGAAAATGAAACTCAAGGAACTTTCCTGAGCTTTGATTAAGCATGAGATTCTTTTTAAATATGTTTAAGAATCTACCCGATGACTTATTGGGCTAGAGGGGAAGAGGTTAAAACATTTGCGAAGGATTTTCCACATCAAAATCCACGAGGAGATGTGGAGTTTCTGTCTCAGTGCTTTGAGCTTCTTTTGAATGTGTTGTCGGCATGTAGGCGGGCTGGAGGAACCGGTCTCCCGTCCCGTAGGCAACACGTCCTTCCAAGCGGAGGTACACACAGCCAAATTTTGAACGCTTCTAAGGCCAAACCGAGGAGCCAACACATCGTAATAGATGCAGTTAATTTTTGCTTAAAATGAGACGTCTTTGTCCAGACAAATTCCTTTGTCAGATTTGGAAAATGTTTGGTACGAGAAGTCGTCGTCAAGGCACCCTGCTTCAAAATTAGTTTGGTCGTTGTACACCTCCTGTTGTTTCATTTCCTCGCATTCGATTAGATGTGTGATTTCGCGCTTTCAAGAGGTTTCTTAACCACTCCATCCAGTGTAGGCGTGTGAACGCATCATCCACCCCATCCGACTGGCAAGTGGGCGTTTTTGTGGAGAATGGCAGCACAGTTTGGTGTGAAATGGGCACATGGAAAAAATTTACTTTGCCGTGGACGGCGCTATTGCGAATTACACCGATTTCCAGTGAACGCCGAGCCTTTTTGTACTCTCGGAGCCGTAGTGAACCACAAAATTGGAACGGCACCGCCTTCTGTTCCTCACAACTCAGTGAAATACTTTTACTACGATGTTGTATTAAGGATCTGCTGGAGACAAGCACCTTTTTCATTTTCAATCAAGGTTGGTCTTTCCTCCCTTTTCATCCTTCTGTAAACAGACTTTCAAGAACAATGTGCTCCCCACGTTTTTTGATGCAACTTATTCTGGTCGATCGCATTGTATGTTTTAGCAATCCTAATCATTTGTCATGATCGGTGGGTAACAACCAGTCGCCAAATTACCAATGATAACTTTGGCAGCATCTAATCACTTCCGACTAGGGTGGGAAAAAAATCGCATACACTATTTCATGTGATTCAGTAAAGATATTAGAAAATGAGCAGAAAGGAATTTCCCCGCCTGTTTGTGTCTCCTCTTGCAGAATCAAATTTTGCGATGGCTAAAGCGAGAGGATCACAATTTGTGGATGGTGGGTTAAAGAACCTCATGTTACTCATCATTCCACTAACAATCTCCGTCTTAGCGGCATTGGCAGTGCTTCTCAAAAGACGACGCAGGGACCGATTTGACGGCATGGAATTTCCGCCAATTCAACTTCGCACCACAATCGCCAGCAATTTGAACGATTCAATGTCTGGGGAGGGTGATGGTACGTGCGCTTTCAGCGTTGCACTACGTAACAATGCGATGGCACAAAGAAAGGGGCAAAAAGTAACGGCAAGTAATGTTTTGTTTACCCTTTCAGATACAATAAAAGCCACGACACAAAAGACAGGCTCTGCATTAAGATTGCTCCCCAAGTTTGAGATCAGACCTGAATTTGGGGTAAGTTATGTCAAGAAAGGGGTTTGATTTATTCAATTAATTTTTTTCACGAAAATCCAGAGGAAGTCAGAGCTAGAAATGTCCTATCTTCCTCGATGAATTCCAAATTATTGTCCACTCATACGCGATTATTAAACTCACTTTGTATAAGGTGTGAAAGGGCTTTGACTCCTTACCTGACACCCTTCTCCCCATTCAGCCAACAGCGTCAGGACTGGTCCAGCTTGAAGTGACTCATCTGGCGATTGCTGCTCCTTTAAGTCGTCCACCTGTATGAACAGGTTACCCTAACTGGGAATGCGTGTCTTTCGTAATTGCGGCGAGTGAGGTGTCGGAGATGCTGAGAAAGGTGATCTCCATCCAATGTCTGAAGATGCACGTCTAAGACTAGTCGTCAATCTGCAAAATTCCTCTTTCAATATTTTTTTATTTGATTTAGATTTTAAACGACAAACGTAGACCTCTCTTTGCTGAAAGTCTATGAGAGCCACGTCTATGCCAGGGTGATAATAATTCTTTTCCTACTATTATTTAAAGGAAGTGTGTAAGTTAAACGACTTCAAATCCGCTAATATGGAACACCTTTGTACCGAAACTGCAAGGATTGACAAAATTGCCGAATAAATTCTTACAGCCTCTTGGAGTACTTAATCACTCAAGGAAATTACCAACACAATCTGACCCTCTTTCTCAAGGAGACAAAAAACGTGGTGGACATTTTGCCTCCTAACCATGATACCTTTGTCTCCATCTCACTGCTGGTTCACAATTACCCATTCTGCTCCATACACAAATGCTTAATGGTGGTGTCAAGGAGAGGTGGAGAAGCGTCATCGATAGGAGAGGAGGAACCTCCCTCTCACCCACTTCTAAAAGCAGCTCTCCTTGGGCTACCCTGTAAGAATACGACTTCCGCCTTCATCTTGACTGGTTCTTAAGAAGCCTTGCCTCTGTAGAGAGTTGAAGAATTTCAGCCTTAGCTGTTATTTAAGCTTTATCTGAAAATCCACATTTAACAGTTGCGTCTGTAGTTTCTCACACAAACGAGCAACGGACAGGCGAGATTCGCCAGATTAGTAGCCTTCGTTGAAGCGTTCGTGGTATTCTTTGGACCGCTAGGTTAGACTTACTGCACTCATTGACGGTAAGCAACCCTTTGTGATTCGAGGGCCTACCAGCGGATAAACTATCACCAAAATCGAATCCTGCAAAGTACTTTCCAGTCGTACGTCTTACGAGTCCTCTTTCTTCAAATACTATACACCAGGAACCTGCCCAGAGCCAGATTAAATGGCTGGTTCGCAAATCAGACTAATTAGAACCGCATTTTCCGATTTCAATCAACAGCTCACGTATGGGATTCAGAAGTGAAAAGAAATGAAATGATGCAAATCCATAGTTTGTGCTTTAACTTAAATGATTTCATGAACTTTTAACGGTCCACAAACTAGAGGCAAGTTGTCATAGGCGCTAAAGGCTGCCTCAGATCTAATAATTGAACGAATTAAGACAAAACAATTATTGCTACTTGAAGGGGGTGAGTAGAGACGTTTGAAAATTGTAAACGCAAACAAGTTATGATTGACAATATGCCCATGTCTCCCAAGCCCCAGCCTAACCATCATGCGTACCGGGGAAAAAACTTGAAACATCTCGGGGTTTCGCTCCTTACTACGACGACCAGTGAATTCAGAGTCGGAAACACTCTAGTTCCTTGCCGTTACCGCACTTACGTGAGACCTAAGTACTTCGAGACTGCCTCCTTTACCCTAAACGAAATTTAGAAAGACTTCATTCAACGCCACAAAAGGTACCAGTACTTCGTATTCTAATAAATTTTTCATCGAATTCAAGGTAGTGAACCACAGAGGCGAAATTTAAAAGTATATATTTAGATTCCCCTTGTAAAATACAAAGCCAGTGACTACTTACAATAACGATCTGACTTCATTTTTTCACGTCTAAAAAAAGAACATAACCAACTAAGCAGACAAGTTATGAAAACAGCAGAGTTGATATAACTTGAAGATTGCTTTAGCATATGTGGGAGAAAATAAACCTCTGTTAATTCTAGCTACTAACACAGGAAATGACTCACCGGTCCAACATGCATTCATGGAGGTTTCCAACACGCTTTGCATCCTTCAAGGCTACGGTATCTTCACGGGTTAAACGAATCTTCTTATCTTGCCAGCTTTGGAATTTGCGCCTTTAGCATAAACGAAAAAGACGAATTACTTGATTCTGTACGTTTATATTAGGTAGTCGCCACGCTTTGCTTGGACTACAGTTCCGCGAAACAAATGCTAACGTCTTGGCTGCCCTTTAAGCAGGTACACGAAGATTGGCAAACATTATGAGATGAAAACGCTCTGACTTATACAAACGGTCGAACAAAGCTCTTCACACCTTCATAGGAGTCCCAAAAGGGACAAAGATTGGGGAATAGCTGCAAAACATCATGATGAAGACCAAACTCCTTTATGTTAATATTTGATTAACCTTGTAAAAAGGAAGGTTGCTACACAGCCAAGGATTTGAGATTTTACAATGTTATGCGGGAGATTCGAATGAGTATTCGAGATATAGATAAGAAAAAGCATTATGAGACCTTAGAACAAAGAATTTGAATCTGGAGGAGGGGAGGGTAATACGCCAGCTTATGAACCTTGTTCTTGGCATTTGACTGGCCAACTCAAAATGACCATTCATGATCCCAGTGGAAATTGGTGCCATTGAAACAGCAACTTTCAGAAGCGGAAACGGTTCGCTGCCGAAATTTCGAAAACAATGCAAGAAAAGCGACTCTGGCTTACACATAGAGGTACTCAGCCTTCTTGGTCCCATGCCTTTCCTCTTCAGGTAGGTCGTTAAGTGGATTGTGTGTCAAATCCTTGTTGGAGCGGATCTAAAATGTCACCAGAGAGGAATTGGACGCGGCTTTAAGAATACAGAAAGAACGAATACACAAACACTCAGCCTACCACAAGCATTTCGGTTGGTCCGGCCTTCTGTGCTCGGCAAATAGCCCTGTCGGAATCGCCGTCGACAGAGACAAAGCAGTTGTTGAAGCCCAGAAGCGCAGCCTTACCATCTTGGAAGACTGGCTCAAATTGTTCCCGTGGACCGATGGCGTCCGCTGCTGCTGTGATGAGATTCTGCACGCTTGTATCAGCTGTCATATACTTGTCGTAACTGGGAATAGCGGAAAATGTAAGACTACAACTCGATGTTTCCATTATTAGAAGTTAAGAAACTTCCATTGAAGTTCAGGTGCGATAGAGCAAACGAGCCCTGAAACGGTTAAGGTGAAGAATAACTACATCAACCAATCACCCCACGAAAACTTTCAATTTCTATTGATAGTGGAGGCAAAGACATTCCTGCACTCTAACATAAGGACAGGACAGTTTTGAAATTCACATTTTCAATGGGGACCGAACGTAAATCCCAGGGATCAAATGGGGGAAGCACAAATAAAATTGGAAATCAATATCCTTAGAAAACCTGCGTGAATTCGTCTATCCAAATAGTAGCTGGAGAGGCTTCATATTTATGCCTATTTCGATTGTGAATGAAGAGCAAAGCAATAGCGAGCATAAACGCTGCAATTCATTCAACAAAGAGCTAACTTGTGATTCCTAAAGCCACAAAAAGGAATCGAAATAAGATATTTAAAGTTGGGAACAGAATGTTCCAACACATTTTGAAATTGACAAAATTAAGTACCTAAACCCAACGAAGTAAAACCCAATTATTGGGACATTCAAAAAACGACTGAGGACAATTCCTCCAATTAAACCCTTTTCTGTCCATTGACGAAAGGTGTTCCGTACCGACCCATAAATAACGCTTTCTAAGATAAGGAGCTGAAATGTGTGCAACCGTAACTAATGTTTTCACAAATGCTACAAAGCAAATTCGGAACATAAAGTGCAGCTGATAAAAAAGAAACACAAGGAAACAACTTGACTCGATTTCTATGATAAGAATTTCTATCTCCCACCCTAGTAGTAAATAAAAAACCGTCCGGAAAAAAGAAAGCAAAAATCAGTTCAGCTCCCCTCTTCTCCATCGAATCTTCCTAAGAACATTTCCATAAAAATCTGTAGATAAAAGGCCTGTGTCAAACGATGAAACAAGAGAGCCTGCTAAAACTGATGGTGTGAAATCTACCAAATGTTCCCCTCTAGATACAGGTATAAAAATAGCAACAAACGCACCCAGTCTTGAAAGCAACTTTTGTGTCAGAAACTTTAACGGCAGTGAAAATTTCCTCAGGGTCAGGTGGTTCACCCTCCCGGCGTGGGGGTCCGAGGTTGATGAATCCATCATCAGATGCAGAGAGGTAATACGCAGGCGGTATGGGAAGGAGTTGGTCGGAGGAAGAAGAGGAGCATTCCTGAACTGGAGCTAGGCCTGTCATCTGAATGGCCACCGGACCAATTATGTCGGCAAATTTGGAGATCTCCCACCAACCACCATGAGCTATAAGATCTTCACTGAAGGCATTTCGAATAGCTTTCGCTGTATGCGTTGAGCTAGTGTCAGCAGACTTTCGCTTCCGCTTCTTAGGCTTGTCTTCATGGCCTTTTAGTTTTAATTTGCCAGACTTGACAAGGGCGTAAGCGTCCATGACAACAGTAGCCAAATACTGTGCATATAAGAGCCGACCTTATTTATACAATTGTATGAAAGAAAACTAAAAATTGTTGCAAGACAGTGGCAACCACATGCACAACAAGACAAATAAGCCGATTTCGAGTGGTTCGCAGAAGTGAAGAACAGTTAAAACGAAAGTGATAAGGACAATGCTCATTATGCAAAGTTGTAGCACAAAGTAAATATGTGATGAATCTCTTCTTTTTTGCTTTGCTTTTAGAGGGTGGGCATTAGTGTTGCATGCCCATGTTAATACAAATGATTTAAACGCGGTTGCGATTTGCAGCTTTAGTTTTAAAAGGAACTGGTAAGAGAGGAAGACGTAGCGTCCCAAGGCTTCCATCTAGGTAGAAGAAAAGATTGCTTTGGACAGAATACGTGTTTTATAGGGAGGTAGGATGGGATGGGGTCTTGGCATGGCCCAGAGGCCAAACCTCACGAACAAGGGTTAGACGAATGCTAAAGTGACCGTTAAGCATCAAGCGGTCACATCAACGTCACATCGTTGTAAGGTCCTGAGGTTACCTGTTTGGTAGAAAGAGAAGACAGTAAATGGGGTCAAATAACTACAAAATAAATGCCGAATCAATTGGTAGCTATACAAATAGTCAAATAACTAATTTTTTATTATGTTTGTGTGACTATCTGATTTTTGGCCTATGACCAAGCCAAAATCCAATCCATTCTTCTCCTGAAATGCTCGTATTCAGCACAAGTTAATACCTTCTTCTACCTCATGAAAGTCTTGGGACGCTGCAAATCAGACGTTACAACCTTGTGCTGGAACTTTAATTGGAGCTCCCATTATATATTTAATTTTGCCGGCCGAAGATGCTCTAAGCTCCTGTAAGTAGATATTAGCCACTTTTCTGTCTCATTTTTAACTTTCTAAGTGCAATGTTCTAGAATTCTCTATTAGGTGGGAAAAGGCAATAAGTGGGATTAAATGCCCGTACTCAGAGGGAAAAGAAGCTTTTAGGCTTTAAATTGGCTCGAAATTCAGGTCACGTAGCCCAGAGCAGGATGAGTACAAGTGACTACTAGTCATACGGGTAGTTAATCGTACCCGGATGGGCATTCGAAGGTATAGCATGAAGAGTGACTTGTATTTTAAATAATTTGGTAGATTTGGGACTATGGCACGAGTTCATGCCCATCCCACTCTCAGAAGCAAGATGGCAGCCCAAACGACGGCCATTCATATAGGTAGTTAAGAAAACAAAGTTAAACACAGCAGTGTAACACTCAGTTCATGCAAACGCATGTGCGATTGGCAGGCACTTTCGTAGTTGTCTTGTCTCTGTGGGCATGATCTGGCCCTTATTCGTGATAGTATGTATTCAACCCGACTTAATGTCTTCCATTATTTAATGGGAGGGATTGAGACGCTTCACTGGTGGCAGCGGAAAGCAAATCCGACCTGCCATAAATCATATTCCGATGCACGCCGTTTGTGGCATACTTTCGCTGAAATCTTCACAACGTTAGGATTGGAAACGACGTCTGCATCTGGTCCTACCTCGATTTCGTGTCGCGCAGCCAGGCAGATAACAACTGTGGTACCCATATGAACCATCTTGAGAAGTATTATTTAGGGTTTCCCTTTACTAAACTCACGCATAGATGTCAATGATTACACTGTGTCCAAATCTTTTTTGTTCCTTGCTAAACGCCTGTTATATGTCATCGCACCATTTAGTCTGAGACGTGATTGATGGTAAACATCTAATCCTCTCTCTACAATTCTTGCCCTAGGACTGGAAACAAGTCCAGGTCCAATTGAAACTGCTGAGGAGGTTAAGTAAAATTTCTCTGTCTCATGGTATCTGATGTCTGGGACAGATGACAAGCAAGCGGACCCTCGTAGCACCAGATGTATTGTGATGGCTAGTACATGAGATGTACCACGGACATCGATCAAAAGAGGAGAGAGACAATGTAACGCGTTGTTCAAATGATCACCGTGTGACTGGAGGGCGCCTTTATGGTTATCTTGCCCTTGCATATGTGAGCTGGCCTTTGGAATGAGCCATAGATTACTATCCTTATCTCCTCGTGCATGTGTATTCGACCTTCTTAAGTCCTTATTCTACCTATTCAGAAGTCTTGATGCATTACAGGCATCATGTCTTCCACCGTTATGAAGGATGGATTACTATTTTAAGGATGGTTGGTTTGTCACAACTTCTAAAGGCTTAGTTGAAAGATGCGTATGGGATACATTTAATAAATATAAATTCATGGTCCAGAAGCCGCTGTTAAACTCATGAGAGCGGCAAGCGTAAAACATATTTTGATGACAATTTAAAGCTCCATTCAATACCTTTACGTTTACTCCACTTGTCCGGCTGTCGCTTTGGTGTTCATTTTGCCTTTTCATCTGTGGGCTGGTCTTCGGACCGATCCAGGGCCACCTTCTCCTCAAACACATATTTTCTGTCCAACTTGATGCCTTCACCTATCAGAGATAAGTCTCGAAATGCTAAAACCTTAACAAGCATCGTGTACGCGCTATTCTGTCGAAACCTTGACTGACCATCAGCCTAGCTTAAATTTATCGTGCTTAGCGGTATAACAACTTTTGCTGAACTTTACGCAGTAAGTTTCAGGTAAGCAATACCGAAGTGAATTAATGTCATTTATATTTTTAAGCTTTTGCTCTATTGATCTATCTTTAATATAATTCTTGCTAATTTTCAAATGATGGAAATTAGTGTTGTGATTGGTTAACACCAATGTGCTAGGACAACGCATTTGGCAATTGTCTGGTGTTTGTTGACTACCGCTGATAGGGATCGCCTCGAGTCTAGTGGGATTGACGACAGCAATGTTTAAGTGCTTGCCCTTTATAAAAGGATGCGGAACACAGATTGATTCAATCGAAAAAAGTCATGCTAGTCTGACTTCAGTCCCTGACGACGTTCTCAGAAGCTATAGAACGCTAGAGGAATGCAAACTCGATGCAAATCAGATCAAAGAGCTGCCAAACGTATGTTTATGTCTGTGTACATAACTGTTACAATAATTCAGGCGTTTTTCCGTCTAGAAAAAATACGGATCCTCTCCGTTAGTGATAATGAACTTACCCGTATTCCTCCGGGAATTGGGAATTTTTCGTATCTTGTGGAACTCGATATTAGTCGGAATGGTATGTTTGGTACGCTCCTCTTAATGCTTGTTGCAGACATCAGTGAACTTCCAACTAGCTTGAGGCTCTGTGACTCGCTACAAATTCTCGATGCAAGCAACAATGCCTTGAAAATGTAATCGCCATGCTTGTGATTCCATCCATCGTCGCGTTAATGTGTTTTCACCTTATTGTTAATTTATTTTTGTTATTTTCCTCGCATGATTGCTTGAGCTTGTCTATACTGCTCTTCTAGGTTGCCAGAGGGGTTCTCTCAACTTCGGAGTCTTCGTGTCCTAAGTTTGAACGATGTATCACTATATGAACTGCCTGCCGACTTTGGGGGGTTTGTCATTTAATTTTGAGTTTTTATTACCGAATGAATACCTCCATAGATTGAAAAAGTTACAAAAGCTGGAACTTCGGGATAACTATTTGAACAGCCTTCCAGTTACGTTTGGTGAACTCTCTAGCTTGGAGTTCCTCGATCTTGGTGGAAATGATTTTGTCACATTGGTACTGTTGAATCAGCTGTTGGTTCGCTTATTCTGCTTTCGCTTAATTTTTTCCCTTTTTTCAGCCATCTTCCATTGGGTCTCTCCAAAACCTTCTCGAATTATGGCTTGACGACAATCAGATGACATCACTCCCTGATGTATGTTTTTCACTTCTCATATCATTTTGCCAGAAACAATGTTTGCAGCATTCCAATACGGCTAACAAAACTTTTAGTAGCTGACTGTTCTAATACCCTGACCTTCAGTCTAAATCGCGAATATTTTAATTGATTGCGGAATCTATTGTTTCAATTTACTTACAATTTTCATTACTTTGTAATCGCCATGGCTTCGTAATAAGTTTTAACATTTACGCATTATTCACAGTTCGTCTTGGTACCTTCTCCCATGTCCTGAGCCTTATTTCAATTCGTGATAAGTTGTCAATACAAAGGCTATTTTTAAAAGTATAGGTTTAAAGCAACGTATAAGGCATAAGAGTATTCGTCGGACATAGGCACAATTTGTTCTTCTGCTGGTTACTGGGTGGATATCTCTCTCTTCTCAATTTCTAGGAAATTGGAAATCTGCATGCACTGCAACAGATGGATGTTTCAGAGAATCGTCTCACTTCCCTTCCGTCCACAATTGCTGGGTTGACCTCTCTCTCTGACCTTAACTTAACCCAGAACTTTCTTGACTGCCTCCCCGATGAAATTGGCCAGTTGGGCAGCTTGAGTGTCTTCAAATTGAATCGAAATCAACTGGTTGACTTGACACCAGCCATCGGAAGGTAAGTTTTAGTCTACTAGTGCATACCTCTTCTGGTGCAAAGATTACAATACAAATTTTGCTTTAAACATAGCCTGGATATCGGTTCCATTGGGTCAGATCTTGGATGAAAAAGTCTTTTTATGCTTAAAACCGATTTTGAGACTTGAGATTCTCTGTCGAATATGAGGCTTTATGTATCTATTTTAAGCATCTCTTTGGCTCACTTCTCTGCTTTATAGGTGTCAGAACCTTTTGGAGTTCTATTTGACGGAAAACTATCTGTCGGTATGCTATTTTTTTGCTTTTTGTTTACCTGGTCTTATATATCTAGGCTTTACCGAATACGATTGGTAATTTGACAAAAATGTTCCATTTCAACGTTACCAAGAATCAGCTCGTAGCACTACCTCCTGAGGTGAAGTTTTAATTGTTCTACAAGTCTTGGATTGTGATTAAATGTTTCTTACCAGAAATTTTTTTGTTACAGATTGGGAAGTGTGTGGCACTACAAATCCTCTCCCTTCGTGATAATAATCTCCGTCGAATACCCTCTGAAATTGGTAATCTTACCCAACTTCATGTTCTCGATCTGGCAGGCAATCGGTGAGACGGGCGATCCTATTTTGTTTTGCCATATTTTAAGCAGGTGACAGTAGCCTCTCGTTGGTTTCACGCTGCAATTAGTCACTTTTATGCAGAAAAGTCATCTCTCGGTGGTCTGAGCATTTCGTAATGTTCGCATGTGTTGGAGGGTGTGTGATCGTGCCTGCTAATGGGACTTGATTTGCAATTCGTATTAGCTTTTGGTTCCCTTACATAGGATAAGCCCTGTATTGACCTACGTGCTTTTGGCTGCATCATTTTACCGGTCGATCACATTGAGGTGGCTTTATTAACATTCCATAAACTCCTCGTACGCTTGACCGATAAAAATCCATGCCAATTATGGTGCTTGACCTTTGTTGTAGAATTTCAAAGTGGCATGAGCTCTCATCAGCTCTTTTTGCTTCGTTCAAGTACCATTTTGGAAACGATCTTATTCCTAACTTAGATATGTTCTTTGAAGAAGCCATAGGATAGAAACAGTGGTTGCACCATTACTAATTTCTCTCTTGATATTTTCCCAAGTATTGTATGCACTAAGAGCCCGATCATTCGTATGTTGACCCTAATCTGTTACTTTAGTTGAGGTAAATACTAATTATCTTTCCGCTTGAAATGAGTTGACTTTTCGTACATCTTAGTGTCTTGCCACTTACGTTAAATGCTGTTTCCCTTCAATGCAGTTGATGGGATCAACTTTGGATTTCATCTTGTGCCACTGGCGAATATTATGCTAGATGCCTTAGAGTTACGTATCGCCTTTATGCACCGTTTTCACATGCCTGGTTTCAGAGAGCTCTAAGTAAAATAGCATCTTTGGAATATTGCCCTTTACCCAGTTTTCTCACTTTCTCTCTCCAGACTTGATCGACTTCCAGTTTCACTGACATCATGCCCCCTCAAGGCCCTCTGGTTAGTTCAGAGTCAGGCCCAGCCAATTTCACTTCAACGCGCTTTGGACGAGAAAAGCGGCGAGGAATATCTTACTTGTTACCTTCTTCCGCAGGAAGCTGACGATAGTAAGTCATATTTAGCTCTTTGCGCGGTCCTCGATTTGCATTGTTAAATATTTAATAACTTGACACCTAGCGCTATGTAAGTGTGGAATCAGACATTCTCTTGACCTCTTTGATGTCTCTGACTTCTAAAATTTCGAGTTTTTTGAATTCTACAAGACCCTTTTTATGCTTAGAAATTGGACAAGCAGTATTTAAGGAAAATGCTACAATCCTAGATGATGCTGACCTCATCGTAGATTAGATTTCATATACTAATATCCGACTGTAGGCTTTTGAAGTCTTTATTGGCATTGTACAATTTACTTCTCAAGAACCGGTTAGTCGTAATTTTCCAGAATTCTCAGTTCTCGGCAGTTTGGCAGGTATCATGCAGATCTACTTCAACTTCAACGAAGTGGTTTTCGTCAGTGGCGGTTCTTATTTTTGAAGTTAGAAGCCGTTAAATGTTTGAATTACAAATCCGTGTCAGCTCTTTTACTTGCCTTGCTCATTCGCCATCTTCTCCTTCCTGTTCTTTGCGGTGGTTGGCTCTTTCCTTCGCTTTTAATGTCTTCACATGAATCACTACTTCGACTGTTGAAGTCTTGGCTGATTTTGATATAATCCTCATAATTATTGCGCGCCAATGAAAGCACGAACACACTTGCTTTTATTTTTTATTAAGGTCTCTGTAGAAGCATTCACTCGTGCTGTTGTTTCGGCCTTTATTTGGTACTTCCATCCTCAAATCATACGTGTTTTGGTCTCGGAACTCCGTCGTAATACACTCTTGGTCTGAGATCACCTTAACTTGATTGGAATTGGCAAATCAGGGAAATTTGGGCTTGCAACACTGGTATTCATGGTTTAGTTAATTGAAAAAGGCAGTTTGTCAATTGGAGAGTTTCTTATCTGGGGTGTCTCATAGACTTGGGCAATTTTTTTCAGCAACTAAACATATTTTGCTGAACTTAAATCACGAAATCATTTTGGCGCATCAATTGATGCTACTTCCTATCACAGAAAACGCATTGTGAACGGGGACACAATTGCCTGCTTTATCGTTTGTGTTTTTTGAAAGGAAATCACTAACTGTCATCCGCGATTAAGTCTTTTTGTGCACTTTAGGTGAGGCCACAAAATCTTTTGGTTTTTGCTTAAAACCATGGAAGAGTTGTTGATGAAGAAAGCTTGTGGCTTAGATACTGGAAGAGAACATTGGAAGTCTAGATGCCTTAGCAATTGCGCAAACCAGCCGATAACACCCGGATAGTTGGCCTTATCTGCTTATTCCTATCTCCATATTCTTTGACTGCTGTGTTAGGCCATGCGATAAACCAAGGTCGAAAAACCCAGGGATGATTCGCAAGCCTTCAAAGCTTTGCAAAACACCAAAAACAATAGTTTAGATACAAATAGTCAGACTCCGTTAGGACCTGTTATTGCAGCCTAGTCTTTTTCGGAACAGCGAGTCGGATTTTGTATGCAAATGCACTCCTTCAGTCGCTGTTTGGTGCATAAATGGAGAGGTAAGCATATAAAAATGCATTCAGCAGAGGTTATTGTTAAAGATGATGGAGACTAATCATGAAAATTGTCAGCAAGACGTAGGACTTTAGGTTCTGCGATAACAGAAGATCAGATAAATGTAGCCTTGATGGAAAGTGTTGAAAGGGTTTTAATTGAGTTATGGACGCTAACGGAAACGGCAGCATCCATTATCGTTATATTTGGTCCGACGAGAAAGGAAGGTGACAGGATTGCTGGCGAACACGAGGGACAGTGGAGATTTCGGAAATTTTATTAAGGGTAAAAAATTAGTACTCTCGCCACGAACAACTGATCCGATAATCGTAGAGTTGTAGGGCATTAATGTGCTAGTTGTCAATCAAAAGTATCAAGATTTTGTGGGCAAAAAAAGAGTGGATGGACCCTTTTATTTAAAATCCTTACATAGTTATTTGGACCTAATCTCCTCCTCATCAATAGATTTAATTTCTTCCCATAAACTGTAACGAGTGTTGTCGGTCTCGCGACGTGACAGGAACTTTTGCTGTTTGTTACCGTCTGTATTGGAATGCTTGTCTCTTATCGTGGAATCCCTTTTCTTCACAAACAAACAGAACAATGCACCATACCTAAATACGTGCACCCTTTTTTTGTTTCAAAAGATGTTTGCCGTAACGGACTGCCTTCGTCTAACGCCTCTAGTCCAGGCGCAACGTCGAATCAGTTCAAGAAGGAACTGGAATCTACAAATGGAACCCTTCTACCTACTACACAAATCCCCTCTGGAACCTCCTCTATCATTAATTTGGAGGACGAAAAGGAGGTGGGTGTGGAGCGGGAGGAGGTAGGTTTTTGAAGTAACTTAAGTCTTTGTGAAAAAATGTTGATCCTATCACTAGTTTCTATTTTTAGGACGAGACAATACCAGAGGCAACTTCGGCGTCCAATAGAGTGCGATTTACCGCTGAGGAAGGCGTCACCAAGGCCGCCAATGATACATCGGTGCCTTTAATGCCACATCTCACTTCATCCCTCTTCATCGAATCGGCATCAATAACATCTCCTTTTTTCAGGTTCGCGAGTACCCTAAGACGAGACACCCGATGCACCTGAAGAAGGCCACATTGGACGGCGAACTCGGGCACAAAGTGGTAAGTGGTTTCCACAAAGCACACAGCTAACACGCAGCGACGAATGCAGTGGTTATGCTTGCACATAAAACAGTGACTCATGAAATGCTATTTGGTGGTCGCATGTGTGTGTATTTTTTTGCGGCGAAACAAGCCGTCACGGAAAGTTAAACAATCGCACAAGTGTATGCTTGCTCGCCCATGTGCACGCATGCACACCTGCCATTCTTGTGCCCTTTTGGAAGAGCGTTACGAGATGGTGTGTTAAATCTACCATTCCAACTCTGTGCTGCGGTTCAAGAGATTTAAATCAAGATTTGCTAGGTGCCTTTTATTTTTAGAAGGAAAGCTTTATGAAGCTAAGTGAATTCCGAATTCTCCTTAATGCATATTGTGCAAACGCCTCGCGATCTCATAACTTACATTGATTTTTGCTCGTTTTTATCGTCATTATACCTTTTAAAAGTGTAATTGTTACTGATGTAGGAAAGAATTTTAAGTGATTCCTTAACTTGAATTTCCTTCAGTCTGATCGGTTAGTCACATTTTGGAGGTACTTTTATTTTTGTGAATCTGTGTCAACAGAATTTAAAAGGTATTTTCAGCTAAAAATGATTTCGTTTCA
>UYWX01000337.1:0-18047 GCA_900622495.1 Hydatigera taeniaeformis
GCGAATCACACAGCCTTATTCGATCGCCCGATTCAACAGTGTAGGCACCAAACCTTAGTAAATTAGGTCTTCATTTACGAGACCTTAAGCATGATTTTGAGTTCCTTCAACTGAGCTTGTTTTAACGCATTACCATCCAATGTGGTCAAAGCATCTTTTATGTGTATTTCGCATTTTATCAAGATGGTATCAGTGAATAATTTTGCGCTTAAGTGAAATGCATGACTCCCTTAGGGCCTCTCAATGTGTATAACGCAAAATCAGCTCACAATCACTCTTACAGAAGGTGGGTGAATTGATGAATTGGAAAATGGTTTCCTTGAGAATCACAATCTCAACAATAACACTACGAATGAATTGGTAGCAAGGGTGTTTGCATAATGAAATTTTAATTAGCTGTCGGCCTTTTTCATCTTGAGCATAAAAGCATAATACTCCAAACGATTTCCTCATCTCGTAGTAAGGAAGGAGAAATGATAAGTACGCTTTGGCACGCTTTAAGTCCCGAAGTAAAATTTTCTACTTTATTTATTCGATGGCATTTGGTACCGAATGCACATATTTTAAAATAAAGGACAGATTTGGCTTCGCGTCCTGATGTCACCTTCGTGCTAAACACGTCTTCAGCACTCTGAAGATTATAAAGAAAGCATTTTTGAAAACAATTCGAACTTTGAACGAAATATCCTTTATTTGTAAAGAATAAAGGTCCCACGAACAACGTTCATAACTATGAGAGCAGAAAATTGCGTCGCATTTCAATGTAGAAAAACTGTGCCTGATTGATGCTGGTCAAATTGTAATTGGTTCACCAATCTTAACTGAAGCTCCCCATATCAGGACATTCAGTCAAGTGCTGCGCAGTAAGTAGTCTTAAATAATATGATGTTATTTATCTGAAGTTTTAAGCTAATTAAAGTAATGTGGAGTTTTTTGCCTCAAGTCGTACCAAATAGGGGTCATTATAAAATGTGTTTCTCCAATTATAGTGGTTCGACAGCTTCATGAGAAATTTTAATGCTAGGAAATATTTAAGGGGACTTCAAACACACCTCAAAGTTGTAGTGATAATGCTCAAATGTTGGCGGATTGTCGTTCACATCTTCGATGAAGACAGTGACCAACGCTGAGCTGGATCTTCTTTCTGGAACACCGTCGTCAGTGGCAACTACGTAGAAGATGTACTTATGTTCACCCGGAACGTCCTCCTCGGCATCTAATGCTGACACCGTCCAGAGTCTACCAGAACGCGGATCGATGCGAAAGTGGCTTACATCGGAGATGTCACGAGTGCTAGTGTTCAGTGAGCGTCCTTTGCTCGCCCTCTCCGGTGCCTCTGCCAAGGAGAAGGTGATGAGGGCGTTGCGTCCCACGTCAGAATCGGTCACGCGAAGTGCTGAAGAGGGCGAGAGGTGTGTTACTGGTGCGTTGGCTTCATTTTCTCTGACGTGGCCCTGATAAGACGGGTGTTCGAACCTCGGTGTCTCGTCGTTGATGTCGCTAACGCTGACTTGAAGACTGGCATTGCGGGTGAGGGGTTTGGCTGAATCGTTGTCTGTACACATTACTGTAACCTACAATCAGCAGGATGGCTTGTCCAAACACGCAAGCTTTCACCTTCCTTCTTCTCGTCCCATCACAAAGTCCCGATTTTTGATCGTCCACTACTAATATTTTTGAAATTTTCAAATTAGTACTTTGCGCTCTTGTAGGAGTTCAAAGCAAACAACTATAATCCACTATCACTGATCTATGAATTAACGTCCTTTAGCCAGTGATGGACCGATTATCAAAAAGTTTGATTATCTAGAAAGTTTTAGGGATTAAAGGGGATCTCGTTTGTTTCATTTGGTAAGTACAATAACTAGGATGCTAGCTACTTCGTACAAAATACATGGCATAAGTGACTGAGGAAGGCATTAGGGTTTGATTCCCCTCAAAAAACGGTTACATGCAAAGCTGTGTGAATGATATAAGTTTCAATTATCCGAATTGAAGAGGATAAATCGAAATGATGAATGCAGCAAGTTGCAGCAGCGACTTTGTCAACGCAATTAGGAGATGCTTTTTCGCCTATGACATGAATTACAGTGGTGTTATAAATTATTCACCACAAAATCCCGGATAGCATTTTCCACGAAACTGCCCGCGTGTGTAGTTGTGTCGGGGAGGAGGCGGAAACAAAGAGTCGAAAGTCCTAGTGCTTCCATATGGCAATTCTTTAATTTGCTAGAAATCAAAAATTTGCTCTAGGTTTTTGAAACATTGTCCTGATTTAAGCAACATTTTATCAGAAACTTTTTACCACTGTACTAAAAAAACGAAAATTCACGGAAAATAGGTAGTTCAGCAAACCGTCTTGCCTTCCAGCACACATACGTGGGAAAAAATTTAGTATAAAAAAGAAATATTTTAAGGCACATAAACAGAGTCTTGCCACTGAGTCTCGTTGTCAGATACTGCGAGTAGAGGAAATTGAGGTTATAGCAAGTTTCAGATAATCAGCTGCAGAGAACAAATGAAGCTAGTTCAACGGCGAAAAATTCTGTTTACCATAAACAGTGATATTGCCAGCTATTAAAATTAAGAAAATGCAGATTAAGTAGGTCAAATGAGACTGTTTAAGTTGCGAATCCGATTACGATATGCAAAAATTTATTTCAAAAGTGTAAGGTAGTTTCAATTTTTCTGGCAATGGATTGGTTTTTGCATTCGGGCCTATTCTTTCGTAAATTAATAGTAGACATGGACTCTCTCTTCGGCCATCAGATAGCCTGATAAAAAAGTATCAACTGTGATTCAAAAGGTGTTGCCATTCCCCTATGACAGGTCATCGCTCCTAATAATGCATGTCAAATTGCACGGATCTTGCCAATGCCAAGCCTAAAGCGATAACACAGGAGAGAGTAGATATTATCCATAAGGCTATGCTTAAATGAAGGGTGTCACGGGCAATCTACACAACTTAACAATGTCCATACTTTGACAGCAGAGCTGTTTTAGCCCAACGTAAGGGAGGGCTGCAGGTCGCTTCCTAATCATCAAATCAAACATTTGGATTTCTGTCTTCAAAAATCCCTGAAAATGCATTTTGGAGGACAATCAAAAAACGTTTTACTGGTAGTGTAACCCGCACTTGTATGCGGATGATTGGGAAGGCAAATTGAGCAAAATATTTTCCCAGTGGATCCGAGTAAGTCCTGTACAGAAAGTAACAAATGTACACCTTTTTGTTGGGAAAATTGTTCAAATATCTCCTTGTTTTTACTATGACACGAACCATGAGATTTTGCCATTCTATTTGAATAAGAGCGGACTCAACAACTTCGTATAGACAGCCTCCATTTGTATTGTCATTAGAATTCAGGTCCACGAGGACAGGATTAATCACCGCGACGACTGCTTGTGCTGTGCACATCCTCTTCCTCACACCCTCAACTCTCAACTTGAAAAAGAGGGAGGGACAGGGAAGGGGAGGAGGAGGAAGAGGAAGGGAGAGATACCGACTTTTTATTTCTCTGCTTTCTCACACATTTGCAGTGGAGATGGTGGAGAAGCAGAAATTAATCGGCGATGTTCCAAATCCAACCATAGGCAAAGGAGGAGACTGGTTCTGATGTAGGCAAAGTGAAAGAATTCCAGTTTTAGCATGATAGTCACAGTCTTTTATGGAATGGCGTTTTATCGCTGATCCAGTCTCCTTTGTCACGACAAAGGAATTTCACTCTGCAGCAATCGCAATATTTAATAAAACTGTGTTAACATATAATTCCCACTGGATCAAAAATATTGTTTAAAGTACACAAAAGGTGCCTCAAAAACGTGCTTCAAAGTTAAGTAACACCGATAGAATCAAACTATTGCTATGAGCTTAGTAAGTTCATAAAGGGCAAACGTAAGTTAAGGCATCTATTTTACGCGATAAAGTCACTTGAAAGCAAGTTATCAAAAAATTTCCTCACCAATAACATACACAGCCTAAAATCTTAGAAAGGTACGCAAGTACTTTGATTCATGAAATGCAATGGCGCAGCTAATCCTTCAAGTACCGTGGATTTATGCATGATCAATCGCTTTGATATCCACACCTACAAGTGGTAGAGCTCGACTTTTGAACAGATTGAGGCATGAGGATTAAAACGTGCGGAGCATAGCCACCAAGTATTCTCAAAAGCGGCCGCTGAACTGTCCCTCTAAGTGTCCTGTTGAGGCCACTTCATGGCTGGACGAATTCTTAAAATTAAATCACAAACGTGGTTTTCCTGTGATTATAGGCTTTCCATCAACCCTTCTTCTGTCAATGAAAAGCTTGCCTGTCATCTTTCACTTTTATGATGTTAGAATTTTTGCAAATGCCTCTTTTTTGCAATGGGATAATGAAAGCATTTGTGGCCGTAATGCGTGCTCAACCTTTATGCAAAGTATCTGGTCATTTCATAATAAGTCTCAATCATTTTGTGACTCAGAAAGATCCATTTGGACTACCATAAACTGACCATCTTTAGCTAGCATAGGCTTTATTCCACTAAAAATTCAAACAATTCAAAATAATTAGCAACCACTCTCACATGACAAAATATCAACATTCTTTAGCATTGTTGTTTAGAATGGAATGCTAAAAATCTTCACATTCTTAACATGTCTGCGAACTAAAGGCGACCGCGAAAGGTCTCGAGTATTCACTAGTAAGACCAGGCCGTTTTCATAAATTTTTCTACTCCAGGAGTTGACCCATTCTTTCACACAGAAAAGCTCATATTTTACGAATGCATACACTGAAGTCGGAATGTTCATTGTTTTTCCAACCTTCGACTACAAAAAGCTCGCACCTCTTGCTTTTATCTCTCCTTCCTCTAGCCCTAAGCACCAGGCGGAAGCGATTTTGCACGTGCAATGCTGTATCCATTGTTCCCTCCTCGATCTCATCAAGCCTTTCCTTGCTGCTCCATTTTTGTCCATGGGAGTAACTGTGGGAACGGTTCTGATGTGGCAAACTGATTATGTTTATTTTGCGACGAGAATTCATGATACCGGAACTTCATTGCATACCAAAATGAGCGAATAAATAAACTTGTATGATTCTTTACAAGGGCAAGCTCATATTATACGGGTTTCGTTGTGCGATTTTTCTCCACTCGCGTTATTCCGCATCCCTTTGGGTTTAAACAAAAGCTAGGTTAAAGCGTAATCGCTGTACTTTACTGAACGCTGCTCGAAATTTATTGTAATTAGAGAATTTTTTGCCAAAACAAAGTGCACGTATTAAAAAACACTCTATTAATAGGGTAGTAGATCCGCTTTTAGCATTCCATTATCACTTCAGATGTTCGCATGCTTATAGTTTACCAAATAAGTTGTTAATGAAGAAATGTACATTTTCTTTATCGTTTTTTTTAAATATAATTTGTACAACAACCTGACTCACCGTATAGGACGCCTTTGTTTCTCTATCCAAATTCACCTTAGTTCGAAGAGTGAATTGCCGATAGGAAGGGAAGAGAAAGGAGGAAGTGGAAGGAAAAATGGATGAAGAGGTGATGGAGTGTCTGAAATTCGTTAGAACGGACCCAGTAGAGTCGCTGCTGCTAGAGAAGGGATTTATCTCAGTCAGGCGGAAAGCGTCCACTTCAGAGGTGATGCGACAACTCAACTGACCCAAGTTGGAATCTGCATCTGTGACATGCACCTCCGCCACAATGGATTCGGGTGCCGTAATCACCTCAGGCAATGCTAAGCGATTTGAGGCAAGGCGTTTGCCCTCTCGCAAAAAAACAATGTTCGGCCCCTGGTCGTTCACATTTATTATGTCAACATTAACCTCTGCCCGTGAGCTCAGTGGAGGTTGGCCATTATCAGTGGCAGTGATGTGAAATTTCAATCGTGGCGGTAACTGTTCCGCATCCAGATACTCAAGTAAGTGAACTGACGCGATGTAGAATGAGCCGGGTGTGCGTCGAGTTTGAGAATATCTGCTCATCACTTCCGACGGTGGAAGACTATTTTGTAGAGCGACTCGAAATAGACTACTGGCCTTGTGAGTTGGATCAAATATGGTGAGAAAAACTCTTCCATTCTCTCCTGCATCCATATCCGACACTCTAAACTGAAGAACCTTTCGAGGAAGGGTATTTTCTTGAACCACCGCACTGTAAGACTTTTCATCAAACTCCGGTGCATTGTCATTGATATCACGCACTCGAATGAGTATGACGACACTTCCTGTAAAGGGGCTTCCTCCATCCCTTTGACCCCCGTCTATCGCCTCCAGGACAAATTCATAAATTTCTTCAGTTTCTCGATCCAAAGGGTATACAACGTTTAAATAGGGATGGCCAGTTTTCATATAGCCAAGGGTGGGGCTTCGACTTATTACTTCATCCTCTTGATCCGTCATTGTATTCAATTGGAAGTGAGAAGCATTTCCTTGAATCCATCGAGCAATTCGGTAGTCCATAACTCCGAAAGGTCGGCTATCAACATCGATAGCTTCGGGAAGGGGAATCCTCTCACCCACAGGTAGATCTTCTGGAATAGTGGCAAATGGCGACTCTAGGTGAGGAAAGGTGGGAGCGTTGTCATTGAGATCCTGAACAGCCACTCGAATGAAGAAAACCTGCGTGGGACTGGTAGGGCTCACAACAACGTTAATATGGAGTAGTTGGCAGCAGTGATAGATCGGACAGTCGCCACTATTTAGAGCACCGCTAAGATGCTGATTGAGGTCGAAGACTCTCTGCTTCTCGCAGATCTCTTCTCTATCAAGTGGTCGGGCGACGATAATACGGAGGTCTTTAAGCGCAAATGGCCAAAAAAGGTCTTGTTGTCCTGCATATGCTGTCACGTTGACCATTTGACCAGGATCGAGGACACGTAGCAGATGCTCTCTGAGATCGTACACCACAGTACCTAGTTCGCTGTTCTCCAGAATGCTCACCGACTCTACCAATTGGCTCCGAACAGAGTAGAAGGCGACCAGCAGAAGGAAGGCCAATAATTGGGAAGTTCTTTTTGAAACCATCCTATGAAGCTTGGTAATAGATTAGTGAAAGCTACAAAAAAAGGATGTGGAATGCATAAATGGGCTTCATACGTTTATATTACATCTTAAGGGAGGTGATAATACCCTGGTTTATTGGTATGAAGCAATATTCTTAAATATTTTGCAGAGAAGTAAGTAAATTTTCTACCATAAAAATCTTAGAGGAAAACATTTGGGATTTAAGCGCACTACTAATTCATGAGTTTACGCATAAAACCAGCGAGTGTTTTTGAACGTATTTAGTCTGTAATTGAAATTCTGCACATTCAGAGATGAGACGATTTATGGCGGGAGTGAATGCAAAGAGCAGCGTTGCATTTCTGTTCAAAGCACTTTTACCCAAAGAAAAACCTTTTATAAATCAAAGTAAACCGAAAGATGTTCACTATGATCGGGGGCCAGCATTTTACCTTGGCCTTTACCTTCCCTTAAGCATGTTGTCTGAGTGGCGTGACTCATCAAAGTTTCGGCTTAGGCAACCGCATAAAGTGAACGAGAAAGTCATACCACAACTCCAGTACTCGAGTAAGCTTTCAGCGAAAGAGAAATATTTCAGTATCGTCAAAACTGCCATGCTAAGCCTCTCATAAGTGATTAAGTATTAGCCCGACTAAGTCTGGGACTTTGCCCAACTTCGGACCAAGCTCGCTCTGCTACGATAGCCTTTACTACAGCTTCTATCGTATTTTTGATGAAAAGGAGCGGCGGTAAATGACCACTAGTAAGAAAAGACTTTTGAGGCTTTTTGATGCATTGTAGGCAATGAAGTGGTTGTAAAACCTTTAAAAAATTTCGAGGACAGGATCTACTAGTTTTTATACACGAGGCTGGTAAAGCTAGAATGGAGAATTCAGAATAGAAATACATGAAAATAAGCAAACAAATCATGGGTAACGAGATTTTTATTTCTAATTAAAGTGAGTTATAAAAAATTGGTTTATTTCAACCCCTATTTTATCCCATGAACATAAACTTTGAATAACTTACGTAGCAAAAAGCAAGATTTTAAAATAAAACAATCCCTCTATTATCATGCCTACAGCCGTAATGTTTTGCAAAAAGAGAGGCTCAGACAGTGCTGGCTCTCGTAAGCGCCACTCTGCCGTGGAGCGCTATCAAAAATGGGTCCGTGCGGAATGCGATACAGCGTATCGGAATGTATATCACTTGCACCGCTGTCATTTAAACGCATACCATAATTACGGTTTTGAAGTAGGTAGTTTAAAACTCTGTGTCATTTTGTTTTCTTTTCGGCAAAAAATGATCTAAGCCAATTCCTCACAGTCCCAAGGGCTGATTTGGCAGGAGAAGATGAATCTGCTCAAAGGGAGCCGCGATGTTTGGAACTTCTTCAACCTTAATGTTTTAGCCGACAGAATAGCATTTTTTTATGCTACGGCCTGATGGAAAGATACAGTTTTTTAGACCCAACACGCATGAAAGGTGCCTCATTAATCTGATAATAAAATGGTCTTCCATTACTCTCGCGTGAGTGGGTAAAAATTATTTTTCCTTCATCTGGATTTAGCAGAAGATGGTCGTTGCGGATTTAATGGAAAGGAAACATCTCTCTCCCTTATCGGTTTGTCACCAGCAGGAGCTGTTACATGGCCTTCACATCCATGCTCCTAATTTACTGCCAGTGGTATTTTTAATCAACAATCTTAAAATTTAACCACGTAACCACTTTGTTTTAAGTTTGAGCATTTAAATTTCTTCTCCTGCGCTAAATGCTTCACCAATCTTTTACATAAGCAGGTGGGAGAAACCTTAAAGTGACTGGGCTATTAAGCAGGGGAGGTTTGTTTAAAACTCTAGCATCTGAAATAAGTCCATTCCTTCACCTGTGTAGTAAAAAACTTTTGCAACACCATATTGTGACGTTTCACTTACTCAAAATAACTCTCCAAGAATTGGTCCAAATGATTGGTCTTGGAGAAACTCCAAATATTGCTACATGGTTGAGGCATCTTATTCCCATCCCAAATGCCAAGGGTATTGAGCAAGGAATTTTCCTGACTTAGGATTTAGCATTGTAAAAGAAAGACCAGTACAAATTCCGTCTGGTTCTGGTTGTCGCAAATGGTACTGACGGGAATGGATTGAAGATTGTACCCCAATTTGAGCTTCCAATCAGTCAAACTATTATCAAGTAAAATAAATGGCATTTTAACTCGACACATTTATTGTGCAGATTTATGTCAACCGAAAGTCCTAATTCTGAACCCTTCTAGTGAAGCCGCTTCCGTTACGATGCTAAGCATACTTAAGCATCAAATTAGCTTCTCCGTGAGCGAAGGAGTGGGTACACAAGGCGAACAGTACAGTGGAGAGCAAAGAATTACATTGCCTTAAGTAAGTGTATGTTTCTAAACGTAGCACGTACAAGCATACGGCGCTCTAGGGAGGAGAGATAAAATCGCAGAGAAAGGTGGAAAGTAGCAAATGAGGACTCGTCTCAAAGCCAAAGGCGTCCATGACTTTACGCACCTTTTACACTCATTCCCATCAACTCCTCCCTTCCTCTTCTGGAAATTAAAGAGTGAAAAAGCTGATAATTTGATGTTTAATGCATGAATTGCCTATTAATTAGATCCAACTATTTTCCTTTAAAGTTTACAAGTTGGAGGATGCCGTCACTTGCTTTTGCCTACGCCAAGAGGGGAGCGCAGTGTTAGAGGTTGGAGAATTTTTACTCTTGATTATGCCTACCAGAAGGAGTTTTGGGGCTTTTTCTCGATTTCAAAACAAAGTAACAATTTTCGAATTTCATTTACACATTCCATACAGTATCGTGCATAGCAGAGAAATTTACTTATGTCCATTGTGCAAAGCAAGGGATTATAAGGGTGAGCAACGAACAAAAATAGTAGAGCTGCAACTGTAATAGCCATTCGTTGGTTTGGTGACTCAAAGGACCACAAATTTGGGACCTGTTAAATACCAGAACGGCAACTATGGCAATTTTACAAAACCTGAAATAAGAAAAAAGCAAAAGGAGTCACTAACACACTAGTGCATGCACACTCTTGCTTCCTCGTTCGGTCTGTCGGGCTGTCGCGCTCTGCCTCGCGCCCATGACTGGCGACGCTGGGGAGCGTTTATGACAGCAATTAGCGAAATTAAACGCAAAAACACATACTCACCCCTGTGAATTAGCTCGTTTCTTTATTTCTTATGCTCTTTAATTAAACTTCCAAGGTTACATGCAATTCTACTTTGCATGGCACCTTGACTGTCGTACGTCCCTAGCAGTACCACTACCTCACATCCTCAACCATTGTGAACTCCATATTTTTTTGTTCGTTGCATTGTTTTTTGTGCTGGTTTTTATGTCTTGCAGTTACGGCGTACAGGAGAACAATGATGGTCACCGTGATTGCGGTCGTACCTCAGCCACAAAGCGCGTGTTTCAAAACCACCTAACAGGAGTTTTTTGAGGGCTGTACAACAGTATGTGATTGAAGAAATCAGATTTTTTGAAAAATGGACTCAGCAATTTATTTTCTTATATTGTGGAGGCTTTCACCCTACCATATGCCTGTTACAAGATCTGATTGGAGCGCCTTATCTCCAAGAGTTGATGACAGAAGTTTGTGACAGGAGGGTCGGTCAATCGCATCCAATACCTCTCACCAATCGTAAAACAACAAAGCACTTTTGCATCTAAGGTACTAATTCTATTTATACTTCAGCTGTAACACTACACAGAACAGGACTGTTTACCACTGCTTAAACAGGACCACTAGACGGTGGTAAAATTTTTTTAACCTATCCACAACTTACCAATGGGATGGAATTCATAAAAGTCCCTTGATTGATATACAGAACTTTTACGAGGTTTGCGATGCATCTTAATATCACAGTGACCTTAATGATTGCCTGTTTGGGGAATGTTTTGATGGCTGCCATTTAACCCTTCTTTCGACTATAAAAGGGTCGAATTCAGGTGGAACCTGCGACGTCACGAATGCATATCAGACAACAATAGCAAAAGTTAACTCTTCTTTATCAAAAGTGCGAACATTTACTTTTTTTGCCTTCGAAATGGCTGCTGTCATCTGTGTTTTTAAGCTCTCCCATCTCTGATAGCGACGTTAAAATGATGCTAAAAGATGCTTCAATACGTTCCGCTTTTTATGTTTTCAGGCGTCACACTCTTCCATTAATCTCAATCTGTTTCCTCATTTTCTGCTTTACGGCTGAGAACAACGAGGCTAACATCCTCTCAATTAAATCCAAAATCATGAATGGGATCTTCACAACCGAATTTAGTTTCAATGGATAAATTCATCAAGATTAAAACCAACTCCACGAAAGTTCGTGGTCATATTACTTACGCCTGGAGAGTGTGAAATAGTGTGGAAATTTTCTCATACCACATGCAACCCTTTGAATGCTTGCTTCCATCGAAAGAGCCCTTCTTCATGCTCCAGAAAAATTGGAAATAAACAACGATTCTCTTGATTGTAAAATAGAAATGGTTAACTTTTCATTTTTAATAATATGCATGGTTGCACCCAACAGCAGTGCTGGCTTACATCGGCTCCTATAAATAGTCACAAAAAACGGACACATAAAACGACCCGCAAGGTCCAGCACCCACACCCCCATACACGCACACATTCACACAACTACAGACAGGAAGGGAGCAGTGAAAGTGCCTTCAAATGGTCGTAACCGAGCGACACGGTGCTTCGGTTGTTTCCGCTGTCAAATGCTCACAATCAGAGCATTGAATTCGATCGCACCAGTAACACAATGGAATCTTGACAGAACTCTGACCATGGAAGTACAGCCAGTAACTTTCAAGGTCTAAGTAATTTCACTACTGAGGCCATTCCTGCAATAAAACCAAGGGGTGCATCCCATTTCAACAATCGTGTTTAGCAAGAGTGGCTGAAGACCCCAAAATGCGGCAACGCTATGCGACCTTATATTTGGTGCTGCTTTAGCCTACTTTGAATGCTTAGGTCGGCATTGCATTTGTTTTCTTGCATACTTGCCCTACTACAGTATGGTCTAGAAATGAGGGCTCTTCAAGGCGTTTGCGCGTGTCAAAGTTGTCGAGATAATCCTATCTATGAAAGGCGGCGCTCCATCACTCCATAGCATCCGTTTCTCCCTGTCCAAATAACAATGACATCAAAATACAGAATGCATTGTGTGCAATCCCAGCATCCGTTCCAAAATGAAATTTTGCTTAAGATGTTAAGATTGCCAGTTTGGAGACATGTCAGATTGGCCATATGAAGGAAGCAGCGGGTTTATAATTTGAAGTTATAAAATTCACAATAGTGTTAATCCCCCAAACCGATAGTGCGCTACAATGAGATCAAAACCACTTGGTTTTTAGTTTGGTTAAATTTTTTAAATGGTCCCACATGTTACAATTTTGATTACCTTAGCTCAGCAGCTCCGAATTATCTGCGGCTGAAGCCTTTATATTTCACAGAAGTTCGGTTTAGGTTAGTACAGTAATTGTGACTGTTAAAAAAGCCTCAGAGACTGTAAAAAAAAACATTAACCGATGCAGTCGCAAGATGCGAAGAGCATGGAGTAATGTAAGCCATAGTACTGAGTCTTAAGGAATCAAATTTTTAAGCACTCTACATTGCGGTACTCTGAGTCGTCATCCATTCCAATGATTATTTTTTTGCGGAGATTATGTTAGCAATAATAAAAGTAGTTTTGCGAACAGAACATTGCATTTTGTCGATACCACATAGACTGAATGAATAGAAGGAAGAGTGTCCCTCTTTTAAGCAAATTGCTGCCACTTGTAAGTTAATTTCTTCGCAATAGTAAACAATTCGATGAGCCTGCAGTTCCAACAAAAAAGTCATGTTATGGAATGTAGTATATCAAACTTATTATAACTTCATATTTATTTACTCTTCAACACTACATATGTTTATGCGTAACCCCTTGGTAAATTGTTTCAGTAAATGGTTTTCGTTGATGAAACACGTGTTTCGGATTGATTACACACATTAGAACGGTTCACAAGCAACTTTAAGCTAAAAGCAATGGAAGCGAGCGAAAGAGAACGTTGATGCTTACTTACCCTTTTGCACGGAAGAGTTAATTCCCTCAACAAGGGCGATTCCACCTTGAGCGCGCTACCAGACACCTGTTCCCCAATTATGAGTTGTCGCGCGCCTCGTGGTCTCATAGGTGTGCGGGCTAGTGTGCGCACGTGCGTGCTCGTTAATGCGCGTGCCACATTGTGGGACGGACAGACGAGTGCATCTTTGCACGTTCCGTATGGACGTGTGAGACAGACAGGCCAGCAAGCAGGTGCGGAAGCGGCCTAGCGTGGGTGATGTGCATTGAAAGGGGCAGTGGATGACCAGGGTTTCACACACATTTCTTGTTGGCGTACTTTACCGACAACAGGCCATCTCGGGGTCTCTTAACACCTGAGTTACGATTGGTTCCCTATTTTGTGACACACTTAAAGTAAATTCGCCACTTCCGGATACACTGGCTGTGTGGAAGATGAGACCTTGTGATAGCTGACCCCTTGTTAAACTGAAAGTGGGAAAATCCCATATTTTCAAGCATTCGCAAAATTCAAATGATAAGCCTAACAAGTCTCTGAGTAGGCGAAGATTAAGGTATTTTTGGAATCAAATGCTTGGATCGCTAGATCTTCACAGAAGCCTCATTGAAAAGGTTTGATTATTGAAGGCCTGGGACCTCAATCCAGACCTTGTGAAGCCAAAAGTTCAAAAGTTGACCACCTGGGTGAATTCATAAACTTTTCAACGAGGCAGAGAAACGATTCGATGCTAAATACTTTGCTGTCATGTGTTCGAGTACAATACTGCCTATTGGATAATTGGAAGTGTGTTGAACCAATTGTATATGACTGTCCGTAATATGCCGTCAACGTGTGTGTGCTATTAGTTGCTTCGCATTTGCATTATGGAACTAAGTTTAGAGATTTTACGCATTTGTCACCTAAAACTGAGCGAACTTTTACTACATCTTAGCCAAATAAATGTGATTGGCGATGGAGAGCCTCGCATTGTCACTTGATTCACGTCGCTAGTGACCAATCGTGAAATGGACCAGGAACCTTTTACATTCCCAACTACAATTTTAACAAACTTCGAGTATATAAATTTAGAAAAAAAAATTTGGAACTTAGGTCCTTCTGTCGTCATTTTGCCATCACATTTAAGAAATGCTGTAAACACTAAGTTTTCGTTTGCAAGGACCAATGTCTGCCCTTTCATGCAACAAATCAGCCCTAAGAGCGTAGGAGACGTCACTTGGAATTTTCAACTTCCCACCTTTTATGCACATCGATTTGGTGAGTTTGAGAGCTATCATTCCCTCCGATTTCTCGACTTGGCTTCCGTTTGATAAACTTGACTGTGCTACAGTTATCAGACTATTACTTCTGTATTAATCTTAGCAGCTGTGGATTTAGAGTCACTTAAGGTCATTTGATAAGCTGGGTCAGAATTCATGCAAACCATTCATCAATCTCAGCATTTACAACATTCACTTCCTTGTGCCGCCCATGTGACCGTCATACACATGAGAATTTACTTCACCAGGTCCCCTTCGCCAGTCTAGCAATCCGACATCCGAAAATTGTTTCCTCGGAATTCTTCACTTCTTGCTAATCACCAATTTGTTCATCTCTAATAGTCTTTTCGTACCTTCCACGCTAAGAAAGCATAACCAAGAGTGCCTGTTGAAATAAATGTACGTCCCTCCGCGACGGAAATGGCAATCACTAGTAATGAGGCATTTGGCAGGTACAAAACATCCGCATCTTTTTAGGATTTGCAAACAAGATAATTTTAGCCTTCACCAACGCCGAGTCCAATGGAACTATTACAGCTTTTTATGACATTTTACAATGCTTTATTGAACGGGAGGAGGAAGAGGAAAAGTGTTTCTTAGTGGGGATCTAAAAATGCCTAGGCTCATGGTCTTTAATCTCGGCACAATAATTACAGTGAATGCTTTTGCAAAAGTCTTCTTGATTTCTCAACGTATGCATTTTTCACTTCAGATCAATTCCATGCCTTACTCTCGGACACACGAGTGTTCAACGCCTGTTGACACTTAAGTTATTTCTCCGTATTGAATGAAGCCGCGCTCAACGCTTTACCTTCGACCTCATTGAAACAACAAT
Source organism: Hydatigera taeniaeformis (assembly GCA_900622495.1). NCBI lineage: Eukaryota > Metazoa > Platyhelminthes > Cestoda > Cyclophyllidea > Taeniidae > Hydatigera > Hydatigera taeniaeformis. Next base: position 15,198 of record UYWX01000337.1, read on the forward strand.
TATTCCTTCACATGGTTTTAAGGTTTGTCTGCAGCCTAAAACAATGTCTACCTCCGGTTTTCAGAAGTTTGCACTTTAATTTAGTGGGAAAACACAAGAGAAAATAGGAAAGCGGCTGCTTCATTAAAATTTTCCAAATAAAATTTATTTCGCACTCTTGTCGGTTCTACAAGGGGCTTGTTGTGCAAATGTGGTAAGGCAAATGCTTCAACGCTGGACTTCTCTCGCCTGCATCTTCAGGAACCCAATGGTTTCCCAACAGCAGCATCAAACCTTGCTTAAAGCAATGGGCCAATTTTATTTTTCAATCTACAGCCACCATAGCAAAAATCAGCTCCTTCCTGAGAAGGTGTGAAGGGTACCTCGCGTAGTCTCATTTCCCTGATGTGAGTGACAGCTCTCACAGAGAAAACCATTAATGCAGTCAAGACTATTTTAAGAGCTTTTTAAACTGCTGTAGATCCGTTCAGTATCTCAAAACACTTTTCCTTAGCTGTCACATTGCCCTGCACTGTAAGGCTCCGTCGGGTTTAATCACTGGCAGTTCCTTACCGTAAGTTAATTCATATGACGTGCAACAGTTAAGACCGTCGCCAATGCTTATTGGCATCTTCGCTGTTGAGCTGAATTTCCTTATTGTACATAGGTGGAGGCAAAGTACTTCAGTTCCCATCAAATAAACATGGAAAAAAATAGTTTTTGCAACGAAGTTAAAGCCATAGAAACAATCTAACTTATATGCTTTAACTGAATTATTTAATTTATTTCAAGATTACACGCTGTTTAGAGGTTGAAAAAAATTTGATTGGAAGCATGAGATGCAGAATCGGCTCTGTAATTCACGCTATAGCGCTTCTCACCGCCTTTTGCCTTTTGTGCATCCGCAATATTGTCAATGTGATGCAATGTTCTACAGTTCAAAATGAGGCATTGGCATCGGGGCGCCTTCACTCTTTGACATCGGCTTGATGCGAATCGCCTATTTTAAGGGAAGGTTTTTAACTACTGCGCTTTCACTTAAAGACCCCAGTAGAGAAATCGGAATAGACAGTAGTCACCTTTCTTCTACCAGTAACAAAACGCACAATTTTGGAAGGTGCAATTATCATATTATGGATTTACAGAAATGAAGTCCACCGCCCGTTTTGCATTACATTGATTAGGCAATGCAACGACCCACTGGAGAGCAATAAATGAGCAATGAAAAGTAACCTTGAGCTTTGAGTAAAAAAACACACGACCTCCTCTCTAGGTTTATCCTTCGAGGCAAAAATAGGCTTGTATGTGGGTTCTAATGCTTTTATAGGTGTGTGGCATATAAGATGAGTAAGGTTGGTTTAGCTGTATTATTTACAGTTTGGCGAAGTTTGGCGTGAGTCTTTTTCACAATAAGCACTTTACCACAGTGATTTTTCCACCGTCTAAGTTGTCCCACTCCCTCGACCTTATGAGGCTATTAAAAATTCATCATCTAACGAAGCACATCAGCCAGTTTTTGATTGCTCTTTGCTTTATCTCCACTTGTTGTAGCACAGGAAATGAGCCGGTTGTCCGGTTTGGATGATGACTTTTCCAGGCAAGTTGATGCGCAGGCAGGAGCTGTATCAAGATGCTGTATTTCCGCCTCCGTATGTTGGTACGGACCGGAAATGCACAGCTTTTGCCCCATACTAGATTGGGCCGGCTAGTGTTTTGGGTGTCTCTGCTTCACTTTTCAGTGTCTACTCCATTGATGAATGCACAATTTACTTATAGTTATGATTTCTCCGACTCTATTACGTCGTTCAGGAGCTGTCGACGGTGATGAAATGTCTACTGATTCTTCAAGCAGTACACCTGGATTAAAGCGTAAAAATTGAATGTTGTGGAACACCAACCGTTCCCAATTAAGGACTCGCGAATTACACTTGAAGTGATGTTTGCAAACTCCTCATTCTCTATCCCACCATACATCCTGTAGTTTTGTTAAGTGTAGATTTTCTTGCTCACTAACAGGCGAGGAGATAAAACGAAGTAGACTAGATTAAGTTTAAGCTGAACCGTTTTTGGCCGCTTTTGATACGGGAAGAACATAACAGTAGGTGGGATATAATGAGACGCTGTGGCAGTGGACAGAACTGTAAATAGCGTCATCCGCTGCAGGCAGAGGATTGGCGCAAAGATAAAAGCATTCAAAGCTGATCTACCTAAATTTGGTGCAAAAGTTTATGCGAATTCAAAAATAAGGCACAAAGTGACTGATGGGCTTTGATAAAATAAAAAACGCCAGTCTATTAGGTCTTTTACAATTTTTATTCAACAGAAACCTCTCCAATAAGTATTCGCATTCCTGAACCACGTACTGCTTCGTTAGCCGGTTGCTTTGGAAGGATAACCACAATGACTGCAGTAAGGGTAGCTCTTGACGGAACGAATGCATTTCTAACGCAGTGCGAACCTCGTGACTGCTCACCATTCTTTATGCTTCCTCATCCATATCAGTTGCTTAAACCTTTACTTTATCCCAGTTGTCCCTTCAATTTGTTTAATCCTGCATAATAATCAGCAACAGACGCAAAAAAAACAAGGGAAATTGCATTAAACTTAGTACCATTACATCAAGCTCCGTTGCTTCAAGCTTGTTATATATAAAGCCTTTATATCGAAATAAAATTTAATTTTCCAGCTGAAAATTTAAGTGCGTACCACCACTCCAAGGTAGAGGCATTGACACTAGTTGACGTATAGGATAGAAACGACATATATAGGTCAAACTAATATAAAGTTCAAAGAAAGTTCAAGAAAGTCCCTTTTTCTCCTAGAGAAGGTATTTAAATAGATGCAGTCAACCCCTTAAAAGTCCTTGCTCGT